>PVIW01001452.1:152384-297854 GCA_004026585.1 Noctilio leporinus | reverse complement strand
ATTTGTCCTTCACTGACTGGCTTATTTCACTAAGCATAATACTCTCCAGTTCCATCCATGTTGTTGCAAAGGGTACAAGTTCCTTCTTTCTTTCTGCTATATAGAATTCCATTGTGTAAATGCACCAAAGTTTTTTGATCCAATCATCCACTGATGGGCACTTAGGCTGTTTCCAGCACTTGGCTATTGTAAATAGTGCTGCTATGAACATAGGTGTGCATAAGTTCTTATGAATTGGTGTTTCAGGATTCTTTGGGTATAGTCCAAGTAGTGGAATCTCTGGATCAAAAGGCAGTTCCATTTTTAGTTTTTTAAGGAAACCCCATACTGTTTTCCACAGTGGCTGCACCAGCCTACATTCCCACCAACAGTGTATGAGGGTTCCCTTTGCCCCGCATCCTCGCCAACACTTGTTGTCTGTTGATTTGTTGTGTTTTTCACATTCAAGTTGAATCACTGTGTGAATGCCTTTTATCTCTATTCACCCTGAACACAGGAGCACAGGGAAGGAAACCACTGGAGTGTCTCTGCCCATTTAGCTATACTATACTCAGTCAACTCCAAAGCTTCATGTCTTAGGGGCTTTGCTAGGGTTTTGGGATTATAGGACCAAACAAAGACATGAACAAGGAAATGAAAGGTCAAAAGCAAGTTGTGCCTCTGTTAATTCAAGACAGAGCAAATAGACAATGTCCTATAAGGCCCTGTCCTCTTTTAGGCCCACAATCTCTTGTTGGTCTTAGTGACTCCAATGGCTGGTTAAGTCAAGGACAGCAGGCACAGCCAGGAAAAAAAAATATCCAGTGTTTGGTGTCTGTTTGTTTGTTTTTGTGTTTTAAGTTTGAGCTCTCCAGTAACTCTGCTTTGGTCAGATGTTTTCAGTGCTGTCAAAAAGGGGAATGCGCTCTTTCATCTCACCTGTTCTTAACTTTCACTTTGCATTCCCACCCTGCCAGTCAGGGCATATTTATATTTTCTTAACAACTAAAGAGCAGAACTGTTGTATAAACCAAACCCAAAGCAAGCACTTTTGTTCAAAGGGAAACCAGATCATCTTAGGTCATGTTGACTTTTATAAAAAATAGCACTGTATATTATGCACATTTCTTTGTAAAATACTTGAGAATTATTAGTGTGGTAAATGTGTAAATGTGAAATGCATTGTTGCACCTTTTATTCCCAAAGAATCAGTTTGGCTTGGGAGTCCCTTGGGTGGGAGACAAAATGGCATGTGTGACGCAGTTCCAGAGAATCAGAACAAATCTCATTATGCAGCCTGAGAGAAGACCAGCCTGAAGTTAGTATTTTAGAAGAAGCAGGGACTGTGGCAAAACGTGTTTACTTGGATGAGTGTTCATGAAAATTTGTACTGATCCCCTAGATTCCAAAAGAGACATTCAATAACTAGAAATTGGATCAAGCTTTAACTCTCATGTCTGTCATCCTAAAACATGACCCTGATAAATGGTGGTTGGCAACTGCTGACATGTTAATACTGACACCTGACCACTCAGATCAGTAAACTCCTTAATGCAGCCCAGGTGAACAGTAGCATTGTTGATGCACAGGTGAACTCTCTGAGGGATGATGTATGTAATGGAATGAATCGGCATATTGCTACTCTCTGTGGTCATCCCTGGGCAAAAGGTGATACACCTCTTATGTATTGGGGCTTGTGCTTTTAAAGATGGTTTTCCAAGCCCTGGCGTGGCACAGTGGATAAGGTACCTTCCTATGAACTCAAAGGTTGATGGTTCGATCCCCAGCCAAGGCATATAACCAGTTGCAAGCCAGGTCTCCAGACTGCTCTGTAGCTGGAGGCAGGTGAAAGGCAACCATACATTGATGTTTCTCTCCCTTTCTCTTTCTCTGGAATAATAAATAAAATCTTTAAAAACAAACAAACAAAAACCTTGCCACTGGTTTTTGGAAAGTGTCTGTTTTGTTTGTGATCTCCCACTCCCTTGTTGTCCCCACTCCTCCTCCTCTCACACTTTGTCTTACACAGGGAGAGCTTGTCCATAAATCTTAAACTCTGTTTTTGCTAACAGCAGTCCTAACAAACAGGCATATGTAATTTAAAGGGGGATAGTGTGCCTTTTATTTTGCTCCCCCATATTCAAGAATGTAAGATGAGAATATGAGTAGTACTCTGTAAAGGTGCCTGCATACACTTTAGTACTGTCTAACAGCGTCTCTCAAACTGATTTGTAGACCTTTCAAGGAGTCAGGAAGGTCAAACTGTTTTCCTAATAATACTGGTACATATTTACCTTATTCACCTTGTTGATATTTGTGCTGATGGTGCAAAAAATAATGATGTGACAGTCACCTTAGCATGAATCAAGGTGGTGACATTGAACTGTATGGTCATTGTGTTCTTTACGCTCATGCACACATAGTATAAAGCAAGCAGACACACAAAATCTTCAGAATCCTTGATGACAAAGTAAAAACTACAGATTTTGTTAATTCTCCACCTTTGGGTGAGAACAGCCCTCTGGCTGCACATTGAAGCGTGATTGCCATCCGGAGGAAAAGCGCTGTGCACTTGACTTGTGAGCTGCGCCAGATACCTTTTCCATGTTTAATGCCATTTTTACATGAAAAACAGTTGGCAAACGCACTCTGATTATTTAGTCTGAGGTGTTTTCAGGCAACTTATTGAAAATGAACAAAGTGAGATTGTCACTTCAAGGAAGACAACTGATGGTATTTTTTGTCAATGATAATATCTGAGTTTTTATTTTTTCAAAAAGTTTTGGAAAACTTGTCTCTGGTATTGTGAGTTTGTCAGCTTCCCAATACTTGAGGACTTTTCTCATGCAATGAATGGTTAATATTAATGATATATGACATTTAAATATTATTTAATGAAATTAATTAACTTGGAAAATCTGAGTTAGCAAACCATTATTTTCAAATTACCAATGCAGGATATTACAAAATTATTCATGGGCAAAGAACCCATTCAAAATACAAATTATACCAATTGATTTTAATGATACAAAATATGAAAATTTTATTGACATAGTTTCAGGTTCTCATTGCAACTTAACTTTTGAAAAACTATGACTTTCAACTTCTGATATAGTATCAAAGAATATTGAAAGGCTATTATGTTACTTTCTTTTTTTCCAACTACATATCTGTATGAAAGTAGATTTTCTACATATTCTTCAAACAAAATGGCATATACAATGAAGAACCAATATCATTTCATTAAAGCCTTTCATTTTAAGGTTCATAAAAAATATAAAATTAACAGGTGTCTTTTTAAAACTTTTGTAAATGAAGTTTTTCATAAATTATATTGAAATTAAAATAGTTTTATTTTGCTATTTTAAAATATGTATTTAAAATTTTCTAACTTCTGATATGGTAGATATCAATATCTTTAACTTGCATAAGACCCTCAGTAATGTTTTAACACTATAAACAGGTTCGGAGGCCAACCAATTTTGACAATAACTGGTCTAATACACCCATACTGAAGTAATTGATTTTTTTAAAAAATTTTTTTAAAGATTTTATTTCATTATTTTTAGAAAGAGGGGAAGGGAGAGAAGCAGGGAGGGAGCGAGACATCAATATATGGTTGCCTTTCACCTGCCTCCAGCACAGACCTGACTGGAGACCTGTTTTGCAACCTGGTATGTGCCCTGGCTGGGGAATCGAACCTGCAACCTTTGGGCTACCAGCCAGGGCTTGAAGTAATTGATTTTTATAACAATATTCAGAATTATAAAGGGTCCTAATGGAAGTTAATCAGCAAAGAAATTCAGTTGATTTAACAGAGTGGAAAAAGTCAGGCAACTTTCTATAGAAAGTACTATCTTGTCATAGTCTATGTAAAATCTCTTGAAAACTTCTGTCATCATCCAAGGTACAGCCTTGGCCTCTTAGTGAGTGTCCTTTCTTTCATACTGAAGTCCGAGAACATCAAACACAATTGGCATCTGAAGGATATCAGGGTCTTTTAATGATTATTCAAAGTTTTGATTTAGCCGTTTACGGGGCCCAAACTATAAAATCCATTCCCTTTAAATTTTAAGGAAGATTAGTTTCTTTGGTGAAAGGTAGACATTCCCTTTGAATAGGTTGGCCCACTCACTTCTATTTCAGGGGTGGCTGTCTGAAGAACTGAAAAATCAAAGTGACCTTGTAAGATGGCATTACTCTCTCCTGAGTACAAATCAAAGTGACCCCTGGGATTTTTTTTTTTCTTTTTCCTGACAAGGGTCTAACCTACTCTCAATACTGGGGGTCAGTTCAAGTAGAAAAGTGTATATGTGATAGTAGTAATTGCATGATCATCACTCACTAATTCATAGCAATGCTGTTGGTAAATTTTTACATTTTTTCCTCCATAGGTTTTATGTTGTAGGTAAAATAATTATTTTGTATGCTTTCATTGTAAATTTGAAAGATGATCCCTGGGTCACCTTGGGGAAGTTGGGGATATCATGCTAGATTCCTTTACAGGCATGCTTACACCATACTGCCGTGACTAGGAGTAGAACCTATGCTTAGACGTTAGTTCTATCACCCGTTAGTGTGCACAAGTTGCTTAACTTTCCTTTGCCTCAATTTTCTCACCTGAAAACTAGGGATGATCATAGTGTGTATATTGAAATAGCTCTCTGAAGGTTAAAGTATGTGTATCTGCTTAGATTAGTGACTGGAACATAATAAAAGTTCAATCAAATAAGCTATTACAGTTGTTGCTGTAGTGGAACATTTATGATGATACTTTCTGTTCTTAGAGTTTGTGTTCAAAAAAACAACGAAGTAGAAATTGGCTGGGACAGTTCTTTCTGCATTTTGTTTTTTTTAATGCAGTTTTTAATCTTTAGAATGATACATATTCTTTCATAATGTTTATTGATCTTCCCACTGGTAAATTTCAAGTAGTAACCCCTAATCACTTTCTCTACCTTTTTTAACTCCATTTCATTGATTAAATATTTTTTAAAATATATTTTATTTGTTTTGCTATTACAGTTGTCCTAATTTTCCCCCCTTTGCCCCCCTCCACCCAGTACCCCATTTCCTCCAGCAAAGCCCCCCTTAGTTCATGTTCATGTGTCATGCATATAAGTTCTTTGGCTTCTCCATTTCCTTTATTCCTCTTAACATCCTCCTGTCTATTCTGTAACCACCAATGTGTACTTTTTTTCCCTTTCATCTCCAGACAATTCACCATTTAATTACTGCCTTCTGTCAGCTTCTCAAATCATATTAATACAAAGTTTTCTTTTCATTATTTCAAAATGCCTATGTTAATTCATTTGTTTAAAGAGTTACTCTTTTAAGTAATATCAATTACAATATTACCAAACACATGCAAAAATACACACATACATATTTTTACACATATTTAAAGTACATGCTGAATTTTGAAGAGTTAATACAAAAAATTTAAAATATGCCAATAGCTTATATAATTAGTACATGTTAAATGGTAGTACTTAGATACATTGTAGCAAATTCAGTTTTTTTCTTCTTTAGTACTTATTTTACTCTGGAATGCTATTGAGAATTCCATCACAGAAACGGCATATTACAGAACTCACTTTAGTGAAAGTTGTCCTAGAGGCAGTGCCAAACCCATAGTAAAAAATGAATTTGGTTTTTGAGTCAGATTTTCCCCCCTCCAATAATACAACTCAACTTCATTTTAAGCTACTGGAACTACAACTTACTTTGGAGTTTTCCATCTTAAATAGTAGATTGATTTATTTATTTAGGCTGTGCACAGGTCTGTCTTCTTTAATCTCTCTGTTTCTTCATCTTCTTAAAGCAGACCCTTTAGCATCTCTAGCAATGCTGGTTTGGTGGAGATGTATTCCTTTAGCCTTGCTGGGTAGAGTATTCTTTGTTTTTCATTGCTTGAAATATTTTTTGCCATTCCCCTTTGGCTTGTTGTGGTTCTGTTGAGAAATCAGCTGATAACCTTATTGGAGCCCCCGTGTATGTTATTAGCTGTTTCTCTCTTGCTGTTAGGATTCTCTCCTTGTCTTTGAAATTTGCCATTTTCATGATGATGTGTCTTGGAGTGGGCCTGTTTGGGTTCTTCTTCATTGGCACCCTCTGTGCTTCCTGTGCTTCCTGAGTTTGCATGACTTCTTCTCTCCTGAAGTTAGGGAAGTTTTCTATCCTTACTGTTTCTTTATTTTTAAAGATTTTATTTATTAATTTTAGGGAGGAGGGAAGGGAGGGAGGCAGAGTGAGAGAGAGACATCAATGTGTGGTTTTCATTCACCTGCCTCCAGCTACAGAGCTCACTGGAGACCTGACTTGCATCCTGGTTATGTGCCCTGGATGGGGAATCGAACCAGTGACCTTTGGGTTTGCAGGCTGGTGCCTTATCCACTGTGCCACCAGCCAGGGCTGTCATTACTTTTTCAAACAGGTTTTCTATCCTTTGCTCCTCTTCTTCTCCTTCTGGTATCCCTATGATATGGGATACCATATGTTTACTATGTTTCATGTTGTCCTGCAGCTCTCTTAAAACCTCTTCATTCTTTTTTAGTCTTTTTTCATTTTGTTGCACTGCCTGGGAATTTTTTTCTACATTGACCTCCAGCTCAATGATCTGATCCTCTGCTTTCTCTAGCCTGCTTTTGATTCCTTCTACTGTGTTTTTCAATTCAGAAATGGTATTCTTCATTTCCTCCTGGCTCTTATTGATGGTTTCTATTCTTATTGATGATGTCCTTTTTAATGCTGGTGTCATTCTAAGTAAGTTCCTTGTAGCTTCCCTGGAATTCTTTGTAGTTCTCGTGGAGTTCTTCATAAATGTCCTGGAGTTGTTTGTAGTTTTCTTTGAACTTGCTGAGCTCATTGAGCTTCTCTATCATCCTCATTTTGAATTCATTGTCTGAGAGTGCGCTTGTCTATTTCATTTTCCACTCTTCCTGGGGATTCCTCCTTTCCTTCTGCTGAGAGTGTTTTTCTTTGTCTCCCCATTTTAGGTGACTCTTGTTTGTTTCTGCTTCTTGGATTGGTCTGCTTTGACTTACTGTCTTAGTGGTGTGACCTTCTGTAGTGTAGAGGTGCACTTTTTTTACTTCCTGGCTCTGAGCTTGGTGATGTCAGCTCGTGTCTCAGTCTGGGCCTAGTCAGCCAGTTGAAGACTACCAGAGATCCACTGTCTTTGCCTCCTTTAGTTGTTAATTCAATCAGTCTGTGATCAGTGGTCAGTTTTAGGCACCTGGTCACATTGTGATGAATTGGCCTCCTCTGTTTTGTCCATGGTAAAAAGGCTTCTCCCCAGCTGGTGTTCTATTGCTTATTTTGGATGATTTCTCCCCAATTAAGTTGTAATTCCATTTTGGTGTTGGGAGGAGGTTGGTGTAGCTCCACCTACTCCTCCACCATCTTGGTTCTCTGATTAAATATTTTTTTGACCAGATTCTCCCACAAGGCTGTGCAGCAACTTCTTTTACCAAGTTCTTTAATGTTCATCAATTTGCTAAATCCAAAAACTACATTCTTTATTTTATTTTATTTTTGTTGAAATATTTTATTTTCTTTCTCTATAAAATATTTTTATTGTTCTTTTACATTTTTACCAGTTTCCTATTGCTCTCCCCATCCCCTCTTCCACAGTCAGTCGCCACCCTGTTGTTCATGTCTGTGGATCATTTATACATGTTTCTTGACTAGACCCTTCCCCTTTCTCCCTTCTTTTCCCCCTCACCCCTCCCCTCTGGCCACTGTCAGTTTGTTCCTTATTTCCATGCATCTGGTTCTGTTTTGCTTATTTGTTTGTCTTGTTCATTAGAATCCTCTTGGAAATGAATATTTGTCTTTTGCTGCCTGGCTTATTTCACTTAGCATAATACTCTCCAGCTCCGTCCATACTATCATAAAAGGTAGGAGTCCCTACTTTCTTTCTGTTGCATGGTATTCCATTGCAAACACTACTTTCACTTTTGATTCACAACCTTTTGGCTTCCCAATTGATCCCACTATTAAGAATCTTCCACCATTGGCTCTCCTCTGTCTCTCCAGTGCTTCTTAGTGTTGGATAGAGTCTTTTTTCCACACACAGTCAGCCACCCTTCATGAGAGTCTCTAGAGGCCCAAAGGAAGTCATCTTTTGTTTCTGTTTTATATACTTTGCCTGAGTGATACCGTGCATCTTTTTATTTTGAAGTATCATAGTAAGAGTGCTTATTCCCCAATCTACATTTCCCATCCCAAATTTATTTTTTTACTTTATTTTTATTGTAGACACTATTACAAATGACCCCATTTTGCCCACCTCCACCCAGGCCTCACCATGCCCCTTCACTCTGGCCATCACCCACATTATCTATGTCTATGGGTTATGCCTAGATGTTCTTTGAGTAATCCCTTCAAGCTCTATGTTCATATTTCCAACTGACTGCTAGTCTGTTTCTGAATATATTCCATGTACCTCATAGTCAACGTGTCCAAACCTAAATCATTACCTTTTTCAAACTGCTTTTATATCTTATTCTTAGTAGCATTATCATACCAAGCTTTCCATATTTGGTTCATCTTTTAGTCAGTGTTCTTTAAGCACCCTCATATTTAATGGTTGATAAATTCTTATAGACTGAATTCTTACACTTTATGGATATACCTCATATCAGTTTCCCCCTTTTTTCCCGTTATCCCTACTTAGCTTAGACCTTTATAAAATTTTAATTTAAAAAGTTTATAATAACTAGTATGTTCCTGTCACCATACCCTTGTCATTCAAGTTCAGACTCTGCACTGTTTGCCTCATGATCTTTTTCTTAGTGGTCTAATTAGATCACTCCCATTTTATCAATCTCAGTTGGCTCCCCATTACACACACAGGACAGAGTTAAGACCTGAAACAATTTGTATGGCAATCTGAGTCTTAGCTTATCTATTCAGCTTTATCAACTACTCTTCCTTCTATTCATACAGGCAACTTATCTTTTTTTCTGTATTATTAAAAATGTATTGAGCTATAATTGACATGAAATAAAATGCACATAATTAAAGTATACTACATGATAAGTTTTGGCATATGTATACAGCATGGACCCATGACATAATCAAGATAAATAATATATGCATCACATTTTTAAATATATTTTATTTAATTTGCTATTACAGTTGCCCAATTTCCTCCCCTTTGCCCCCCTCCACCCAGTACCCCATTTCCTCCAGCAATGCACCCCTTAGTTCATGTCCATGAGTCATACATAAAAGTTCTTTGGCTTCTCTATTTCCTTTGTTCCCCTTAATATCCCCTTGTCTGTTCTGTAACCACCAATGTGTACTTTTTCTTTTCTCCTTTCACATTAAAAATTCATTTTTGTGCCATTGTTTTCCTATCCTCTCATCTTTCAATCCTAATCTCAGATAACAATTGATATCCTTTGTGCCACTATAGATTAGTTTTTGTTTTGTTTTTTTCTAGAATTTTATGTAATTGGAATCATAGTTTTACTTGTTCTTTTGTCTGGCTTTTTTCACTCAGCATAATGATTTGGGAGCCATTCTTATACTGTAGTACATATGAATGGTTCATTGCTTTTCACTATGGAATACTGTACCATTTATGGATATACACCCATTTGTCCTCTCATGTGTTGATGGACATTTGGATTGATTCCAGTTTGGAGATTTCAAAAAATAAGCTTGTATGAGTATTTGTGTTAACATTTTGGTGTCAAACATCTTAGTATTTTGTTTTTGAGTGTGTGTTTACATAAAAAGAAGTTTTAGTATGCCTGTTTAACAAACTGTCATCAATATTTTCATGTCATTATTTTGAAAGCCTACATATTATTGAACCATATAAACAGTTGACTATTTAACACGCTTTTTCATCATTTTTAATTTTTAAATATTCCTGAAAGCAGTAGTCTGATATGTATACATTTTACATTATATTTGATTATTACAATAAAATTTTTAGAGGTAAATTTCCTATTCCAATGGGACATGTAATTTGAAGGACTGAAATTCATATGCCTGTATTTTCTTCAGGGAAATTTTAATGCAAATCATGAATGGCAGAGTATAAAGGGCATATGCAACCAGCCTGCTCGGAGGCATTTCTCCCGTTTTCTTTGCCTGTAGAACACATGTTATACTTCAGTTTTGGTAGCTCAGGGAGAAGTATATGTTCCCTTTCTTAAGGATAAATCTGATTGCTTTACGCCAACCTTGGTTATTCTCTTAGTCAGTGATTTCTTTTTGAAGCAATAGGACTATGCCTTAATTTTGGCCAAAATATCTTTGTAAAAAGGTTTTGTTGCTTCTCTTTCCTTCCCTAAATTATACTTATTGGTATGTGTGATAGTTTTTATAGGGCCTTTAGTTTTAATTCCTCATTTCTTTAAATTCTACATTGAATTCATAGCTTCTTAAATCCCATCATCATAAAGTAAGTGACACAGTGTGCCTCATGCTTGAGAGGATCTTACTGGATCATTTCATAGTTCATTAAAAGAACCACATTTTAAATGGTTCAGCTGAGAATAAAAACCACCATGAGGTGCTGCGAAGCTGTTCTGTATGTTAAGCATAGCCACTCAGGCCCCTGGTTAGCCATAAAATCATTAGCTATGACTGGGTCATTAGTAATAACAACATCTCCTTTTATAGCTATATCAGTCCAAAGAAGTTCTGTTCATTTTACTCTATGCATCTTATATAGGCAGTATTCATAAGTTCCTTTCTTGAGAAAATACTGTCCTAGTTTTGCTTTTAATCATCTCCTTATGTACACTGAGGGATATTCCACCATTTACAATGGCAAACACAATGTATTGGTATGATTACTGGTTTTGTCTCCTGTAATACACCTTGTGCCACAGATGTATCACTCCCTCTCCCTCTCCCTCTCCATGTGCAATTAATTAGCCTACACTGTGGAAGTTCCTGTAGCCCACATTTTGTATATTTCTAGTTGATTATACAATCTAAGATTTTTTTGCATTAAATACGTTCAATTTTGAACTGTGGATTCAGATGATAAAATTATAGAACAAGTTTCACATTTAAAAAATTGCATGAAAAATGCCCTGCCTGGTGGCACAGTGGATAAAGTGTCGGCCTGTGAACCCAAAGGTCACTGGTTAGATTCCCAGCCATGGCACATAACCAGGTTGCAAGGCAGGTCTCCAGCCAGGTCTGTAGCTGGAGGCAGGTGAAAGGCAACCATACATTGTTGCTTCTCTCCCTTTCTTCTTCATTCCTTCCCATCTCTCTAAAAATAATAAAATCTTTAAAAAAAAAAAAGGAAAGAAAGAAAGAAAAATGCCCTGGCTGGCACCACAGTGAATAAGATGCCAGCCTGTGAACCCAAAGGGCACTAGTTCAATTCCCCAGCCAGGGCACATAACCAGGTTGCAAGCCAAGTCTCCAGCCAGGTCAGTAGCTGGAGGCAGGTGAAAGGTATCTGCACATTGATGTCTGTGTTCCTCTCTGCCTCTCTCTCTTCCCCTGTCTATAAAAATCATAAATAATTTTTTTTAATTACATGAAAACTATTTAGATCTTTTCCAATTTTTACAACTTTAAATTTTATAACAGAAAAATTCAAGGCAACAATATTACTTAGCAGTTAAGACATGCAGTAAAAATGGCCACTATAGGTTACATATGCAAAAGAAATCAAATCTTATTTTATAACTATTAACAAAGGCCAAAAGATCATGGCCAGGTTTTGTTGTAAAAATTTCAAATTTAACTACTGACAAAAGTTGGTAAAGCCTCAAGAAAATGTACTGTTAAGAACTGGTTAATCATAAATAAAATAATCTGAATTGCTGGATATTAAAAACATGTTTGCATTTATATGCACTGTGGGATGTACCTTGATGAACTTGGGAGTTTGGCACATGCTTTCCCTGAAAGCAGTGATCAGTTTTTGCTCAAAATAGATTAAACTGCTGTATGAATTCATGCCACAGTCCACAATGCTAATCAGTTTTGAAGAAGCAGAAATTATGTTTTAAGTTGGCTTTGAAATGAAATTATTTTGCTCAGCTTTCTTCCCTCAAATAATTTCACTTTCTCCAAGGCTACTTCCCTGGTCCACAGCCCATCTCTACTTAGATACATAAATTAGCCATTCAACAAAATAACAGCATCAACCTCTCCCTCCACTATCAAGACAGCTTATTAGTCATCCATTTTGTTCCATGCATAATTTTAAATCCCTCACATACTTTGTCTTAGAGTATTTAAAGCGTTCATTACTTCTATTTTTAAAATTAAGAAAATAACCAAAGACCAGAAGTTTTCATTAATTTGCCAGCCTAAAGAATGCACTGGAGCCAGTGTCTGAATCCAGGTCTGTACTGCCAAAAATGCCTAATGCTTTTGTTAGAGTTAGGTCAATTCCAGACTTCAAACATGCCTATCAGAATGTCCCACCTACTCCCTGTGGTAACGTTTCTCACTGTGAAACATAACCAGTTTGTTACATGTATTATTTTCTTAACATTCCCCCCTTAATATGCAGTCTTTGCCTTATATTAATTTAATGTGAGATTGCCTTCATTTTCCATAATATGATTCCTACCTATCTCACTATCATGGTGTAAAGAAAGCATATTGAAGTAAATGAAGATAATTTTGTCATTTGTTTCATGAGCACCTTCGAAATTTTCTTGTTTTAAGATCTTTGATCTTAGTTTAATTTAAATTGTCAGGTTTGAAAATATAAGATTTTTTTCTAGATAGTTGAGTATTTTCTAGAATATAAACTCTTCTTGGTCACCTGTACCTAATGTTATCATTTTTGAAGGGAAGAAAAGGTATCTTAGTAAAAACTTGGTAAATGTCATGAATCAGCTTATGAAAAAGATAAAGATATTAAATCAGTTTTAATGTTTGGAAGAAAATGTGCATTTCAGGCATGGAAATCTAGTTGTTTTATTATCTGTATTTAGATAAATCGATAAATTAATATTACCAAAAACTATAAAAACAATTAAAGTCAGTTACCTATCTACCCCAATTGGACATAATCACTTTTTCCCATTATAAACAGACTTTATTATTTTTTTAATATTAAAGTCATTACACATTACTCATTCTGATGAAAAACAGTATGCAGTGGAAGCTATTAAAATATATTTTACTTATTAGTAAATGTGAATCCTCTAAGTGCTGTAGGAGATAGCTGTCTTATTGTGTATTCATTTATTCATTTTAATACTGCTGTTTACTTCAACTTGAAATAGTATTACTTTGTGGGATCTCTCTATTCTGCTTCATAATAGTTTAACAGAGAGGGTAACAGGAAGCAGAGATGACTTTTCCTGAGATTCTCTGAAGTTCATTGGCATACCTGAGCTGTGTTTGTTTTTTGTATTTCTAAAAGCTAATGTGAAAGTAGCTCATTCTTTCACATTTTCCTCCATTCATGAAAGAGTCATATTCTTCCTGTAAAAACTCATGGCTATTTCATTGATCAATGTTCTTTGCATATTAATGTTAGAATAGAGTTTTCACACGTTTTTAATTGGGTTCATTCTCTTAACATTATTTCTTTCTATGCAAGTTATCTAAAATTGTTGATCAGTGATAACACTTCTTAGTGTTCTAACTTTAGTGTTTATATCTTCAGAAAAGATTGAAATATAAATAAGAGTTTCTTGCTCCAGCTTCCCTGTAGTTTAGGAAAAGATTTTATGTATATTATGTTTTTATATAAGGGCAGTACTTAATTGTTTCAAGGAGGAGAAAAAAACATAAGGGAATTTATCTTGTATTGCAATTAAATAAAATAATAAACTAAGAGTATTCACTCAGCCAATACTTGAATACCACTATATTCTAAATACAGTTGTAAGCCCTGAAGATAGTCTTGAGTATTAAAAATAGAAAACTTCTCATAAACTTATAGTCTAGTCAGAATTATTGCCTATTAACATAGGTAATAATATGACATTTCAATTTGTATAACATATATTTTCCATATTACATCTCAATATTTATATGTTATGAATACTATTCTCTAAAATCATTAGAAATTTTCTTTTCTAAAAGCAACTCAGAGAAAGCCAAGTTTCATATATTTTTAGCTTATACATATTTTTAAGAAATTTTTTAAATTACTTTATTCATTATTTTTAGAGAGAAGGGCAGGGAGGGAGGAAGAATGGGAGAGAAACATCGATGTATGTTTGCCTTTCACCTGACTGCAGATGGGGACCTGGCTGGAGACATGGTTATGTACCTTGGCTGGGAATTGAACCAGCAACACTTGGGTTTGCAGGCTGGTGCCAATCCACTGAGCCACACCATCCAGGGCATATTTTTAATGGAATTTCAAATCACTTAAAGGTTTAGTTTACAAAGAAAAACATTTTTTTCTTTTTCTTTTTTTCTTTTTTCTTTTTTGCTTCATGGGTTTACTATATAAGCATATATTTTGTATGCCTTTACTGGGAAATTTATTCAGAAATTCTCTTTCTCCTATATTTAATTACATAATATAGGTCTGCATGAGATTTTTAAAAAGTCATAATTAAATGCATGTAGAATCTAGTCATTTTATGACTGTCCTTTTTAACTAGACGGATATAAAAAATGAGTTCCAGTTGTAGTGTGTCTAAACATTTTTTACCATTGTTTATCTTTGAAATAAAATAAAAGAAGGGTAAATGACAACATTTTTCGTTCTTTTCCAATTACAAGCAAGGGTTAGAAAAGCCAAGTTCAGTCAGCTAAAGATGAGTTATCTACGAATGAGCCTACTTGGAAATAGATTAGCAATTTAAATGACTAAGTTAACAAGATCCAATTATAGCTAATTTGCCCATCCTTGTTTTCCCTTTGCCCTCCCACAGGCTTCAGAGTGAGCACTTTACATGAATTACCCAGAGCAGATGGCTAGGACAGGGAAATTTGTAGGGAAAACCAACACACCAAGGTTGTTACACCTGCTGCAGCTAGATTTGTAGGCCCTGTTGCCATGTATATGCGTGTATATATTTGTTTTAGTTAAATGCATGTATGTGTACACACACGTATGTGTTTACATCTGTGTGTTATAGAATGTGTATGTGCATACATGTGTATATTATATAATGTGTATATGTAAGTTTTTATACAGGGTTGGGCTAAAGTAGCTTTACATTTGTGAGTACATAAAGCACAGAATTTATTCTTATTATATGTATTTGTGACCACACAAAAGTTTATTCTTGTATTATTAATTATTGTATTATTTTTATATGAACAATTGTAAAACTACTTTTGCCTCACCTTATATATGTATTATACAATATATGTGCATACATGTGCATATAAAATAATATGTGTATACATGCATATATACATATATGTCCAGGCTTCAAATGATACTCTGATTGCTTGTTTTCCTTTATCACCTGTCTGGTTTACCTTTTCATAACTATTTGAATTCACACTTTTCTCAATTTGTAGACATGCTATCCATTCACTTTTACTTTTCAAAGCATCTTCTCATTTATCATTTAATTTAGTCATCACTAATCCCATTCCATATTTCAACTAACTCTTCATGCTGTGTATTTTAATTTTTTTAATATGTACTTTTGTCCACTTTTACATCACTATATAGTCTTCTGAAAGGTTGCTCATTGATGTAACACCATTGTTATGTTATTTACAAAATGCTGATATTATCAATATGTTTAAAAGAATGTGTGAATCTAGAGAATTTCTCATTATTGCAGGATAAATTAACTTTATATTACTTTTCTCATGGCATCCACTAAGATACAGATACAATCTCACCAGGCACTGTGTTGCTCAAAAAAGAGCCTTATGAGGTTTGTCCCAAAAGTATCAAGCCAATGTCAATCTCATTAAAACCGTTTTGTGGCTAATACTTTCAGGACAGACCTTGTATATGTTTGTATTAACATTTTTGCAATTGGAAAGTTATAGGATGTAAAGCCAAATTGTTGAAGGATTTGAGGTGGGCATTATCAAGGAAAACTAACACATGTGGCTTCTAAAGGTTAGAAGCTACCTGTTTATAAAATAGCAGGTGGGATATGGAAAAGAAAGGGCTGATACTGAAGAGCCATCTGAAATGGATGTTTAGGGATGCAACAGAACCAACTACAGCAAATGAGGACATATTTAAAATATGTTTCATATTTACACATTTTAAATGGGGTTATGGAGCACAATCAGGTTTTTAAAATAGGATATTGATGATTTATAAATGAGGGAAACTACATTCTACACTCAAAGTGTCCAGAAGGCTTTTGGTACAGGGAGGGAATTTCAAGTTTTTTGTTTATTTTACTCCCCTGATTTGGGAAGTGTTGAACATTTGAGTATTATTTAATATATATATATTAAATCAAATCTGATTGCTCTGGCTGGTGACTCAGTGGATTGGTGCCTTTTCTGCAAACCCAAAGGTTGCTGGTTCAATTCCCTAGTCAGGTCACCTTACCAGGTTACAAGCCAGGTCTCCAGCCAGGCTCTTAGCCGGAGGCAGGTGAAAGGCAACCAACCATACATTGATGCTTCTCTACCTCTCTTCCTGGCTTCCTGCCCTTCTCTCTGAAAATAAGAATAAATAAAAATTTAAAAAAATATTAAATCTATCAGATTAGCCCTCAAAAAGTTTACTAGATATAACAGCCTGTATGCCTAGATCACATTTTCACATTACTCAGTGGCTTTTATAAAACGAATTGCAGTTAATTAGAATGCACAGAAAATGAGCTGTAGAACTCATGTGCTGCACGTGGGCCTCTCCCACTGCTCCGTTGAACTGTCCACACAAGTTATCTCATGCTGGAGAATTCTAATTTTAAAAATAAGGAAAGGGGAAAATTAAAACAAATAGTTAACACATTAATGCAAGGAGATATATGAAATAACATATGGCTTTCTTTAATATCCACTCACTGACTTGTTTTTATACTTAAACTATTGACTTTAGATGAAACAGAATGTAAGTTGATTAGATGTTTAGGATATTATACATGATTGTTGGACAATAATTATGAAAACTTAAGAAAAAGAAAATTCACACTTCAAGAGAGTGCTTTTTATAATTAAATCATTCAAATACATTTTATGATAATTCATTACTAGTTTGTGTTCATTTCCCAAGTGGCCTGTGTTAAATGTGTCACTACTGTGTGTATAGTAAATACAAAGTATAGGGAAATGACTTTTTCATTAACCCATGGTCAATTTCTTGGTAGGGCTTTTACTTCCTACTCACTAATGCATACCTATTATTTTTCTATCTGTCTTTTCTACTGAGGTGGAGAATATTGCAGTGCCCATTGCTTTGTCTAGTACTCAAATCACAGATCATTCAATGTATTGATTGGCTGGGATATGTGATAGGAGATTCATATGTGACACATGAAGATCTGTTCTTGTCCCAACCCAATGTACCCACAGTTCTAAAGAAACAATGATGTTACAACAGCATAAAACCCTTCTGCAGTTTCTTAGTGGCTAAGCCAAGAGAAGTGATAGATTAATTTATAAAGGAGCATCAGAAGGAATAAATGTCCTTAATGAGTGACAGTGTTCTCATTCTTTCTTTTTTAGTGTTTTTTTTTTTTTTTAAAGTCATTTCAACACATTGTTAATTAGGAAATAATGCCTTGGTGTTCATATTTCTCTAATATTCTAGTAGCCAATTTAGCAGATCCTAGGGAAGCCTATTTCTAGAGTAGCTCAGTTGATTATTCATAGTAGCTCTTTGATTACCTTGTTCTTCAGTTGTCCTTTTCTTTTACAATACCTCAGGAAGCTGTACTGTTCACCAACATGCACCGCGTCTGTAAATACCCCAGACATTTGGTGTACATAAGCCTGTAACGGAAAGGCAAATCTAGGATGTGCCAGCGTTCCCCTCTGCTGTCATGGCACACTCATCATCAATCACTGCTTTTGTTTAACCTCACAGAACTGTACAGGTGTCACAGTTGTTCTTGACCTGTGTTCAACAGCCACTACTGACCATATTAGCAGGAAAAAAAAAAACAACCCAGAAACAACAAAACTCATTTTATACCTCTTTTCTGTAAATGTGTTAAACTTTTCCATCCTAAAACAAAGCCAAACCCTGACCTCACCTTGCAGTTTAGTGACTGTCTCTTAACCGCTCCTTTCCTTAGCTAAACTTCTTGAAAGAGTGTCTATAATAGCTGTCCCAGCTTCCTCCCTTCACAGTCGCTGCTCAGGCCCATTGCGACTATCTTCTCCCTCCTGTCCCCCTTCTTCCCTAGGCAAGCCTGAGGTAATCCTGAGGCTGGTGTGTCATTCAGCTCTTATCTTCCTGCTGCGGCCTTTATCCCCAACTCTGTCCTCCTCATCTTCCTCCTATTGTCTCGCATGTGTCTCCTGCTGCCTGTCTTATCACCACTCATAAGCTGCCCACTCCTTACCAGTTGTTTTCCCTGGGATGTCCCTTAACCCACTGAAGACCCCATTCTCTGCATGTCCTCTCCAGGTTTTAATTATTTTACTCGGTTTGAAGACTCTTGAATCTATATTCTCTACCTTAGCCTCTTCTCTGGTCCTTATTTAGTCTTGTATATGTCAGAATCCCCAGTGGCTATATCTCCTCAGGTAACACATAGGAAACTCACATGTAATATATATGCCAGCTAGAGTCTCCTTTCAGAGGTCACTGTTGTCATCGGGTCAAGCCCACTTTGCAGGACGTGGGCATTGGACAGCCCTCACACGTCATGTTCACCTTGACTGAACCAACTGATGAGTTTCATGTGAACTCCAAATAGTTCTTAATTCTGTTCTCCTCCATTTCTTGTCATCACTCTCTTGAATGAATCAAGTTTTATCACCTCCTAACTAGTCTTTCTAACTTCTCATTCTGTTGCCCTTATAATCTTACTGCAGGTAAAGAATTTCATACCTACCCTAAATGAAGATCTAACCCTGCCATTCACTTAATGAAACTCTTTAAATGCCTCCCTAAAGCTATAGAAAAAGCCGACTTTTTAATATAGTATATTCAGCCCTCAACGATCCAATTCTTATCTAATGAACCTTTGACTGTTAGACTGGAGCGGCACTGGAAGATGTTGGTGTTTCATGATATTATATCTTTATCCTTAGCACTATCTGGAATACCTGCTCCTTTCTTTGCTGGCTAACTTACACATCTTTTAAGATTCTGCATATGCTCTATTCACTCTATAAAACCTCCACCAAGGTCTCAATATAGCCTAAATCCTCTTGTCTGAACCTCCATAGGATTTTTCAACATGCAGCAGGTTGCATTGTACTCACATATGGTGTCACTTAGAATCTAACTCCCTATAAGAAATGACACAGGATTTGACCTATAATAGCCAGTTTTCAGGAACATGGGGGTGATGGTTATTAAGCGAAGCCACAGTGGCACTAGTTTGGAAAAACAGAGAAGCACATGACCAGTTTTTCTCTTTTTCAAATGCAGATCTGATAAAGATTTATATCAAATCCAGCAAACAACAACTGAATATCAACTGCACACAACTTGTTAGATACTTTTAAATATATTGTCACATTTTAACTCTCATAAAAACAAACGAAACCACCCTTTGTTTGAAGAAGTGAGGTTCAATATTAAAAGTTAACTGAGTAAACATATATGTAAGCAGGACTCTTTTAAAATCCTTCATTATCTCTCCCCTCAATCATTTAATAAGTATGAACAGAAAATGTTGACTATCCAGTCATTTCCACAAAACTTGATTTTGATTCTTCCTTGAGTTTTTCTTAGCAGTTTTGACAACATTTAATGAAAAATCATGAGGACATTGATGGTGTATAAAATGGTATGTACTGGATTTCATGGATGACTTAAGGAATTTCAAGGATAATTTTGTCTCTGTATCCCACATGTGCTTTCTTTAGGAACTAATCTCACTTAAGATGAGATGTCAACTGTGACATAAATTCTTAGTGCCCCACTTAATGCCTGTAATGAATTAAGTGCTCAATAAGTCTTTTCAACTGAACTACACAGGAAATCAACACAGCTAGTACATGAAATGGAGGAATGCCACTTGCTCTTTTTCATTGATTATTAACTATGAAATTATTTGTGTGCTGCTTGGGTGGCTGTTCTGAAGAAGAACCAATAAGGTTGTCTTGTGCATGGTGGCAGAGCAGGCAGAGGTGAGAAAAAAAAAAAGCATGGCATTTGCTGGAAAAAAGCAAGAATAAGAAACAAAGCTAAAAATGTATGTCGGATGGGAATAAGTGGGTTTAAAGAAAGTATCAGAGATTAATGAAACCAAATAATCCTAAATACCATATATTTAGGATACTAGATAGCCAGTATTACTATACTGATGTGTATGTTTCAGTACAACACGAGATGGCCACTATGATCTTCGCTAATCCATCTGTAGAAGATGGAACCCACCTTTTTAAAAGTCTTCAGGAAGAAAGTGATGATTATCTATCTGCCTGCGGGTTTTTAGAACTTCATCTAATGAAAGTAATATCTCTTTATGTACCTTTCAGTTTTTGTTGTTGTCAGTTTTACTCTCTGAGAAAAGTAAGTAGGTGGGTAGGTAGGTAGGTAGCTAACTCATTTGTATTGGAATATTGATCAAAGGCCCAGAGGGAAAGGTAAATAGTAAATTCAAGGGCAGGGACTACAAAGCAATGTAAAAAACCATCAGGGCTGCCATGTTGGTACAGTAGTGAAATGATAACATTTTTTAAATCATGGGATATTTCTGCAATTAAAACAATAAAAATTGTAAAAACAGAATATTCAAAAGCCAGAGGTTTTATTTTTGTTTTTATTTGTTTGTTTGTTTTCCTGAAAGATATATCTATTTAGCTTTTCCTTTGTTGTACTGGTATAGCAGCAAACAAGTGAAGGTTAAATAGCAATCGTATAACATTTCCTTTCAGATAATGTCTTTTTGCCTAGTGCCCTATTTTTGTCTATAATACTTTGTGTTGATTTGCTTCTAGAAAAAGAATCAATAAAATGTCATTGATTAACAACACCCAGTCTGCATGTTTCAGTAAACTGAACCACTTTGCCTATTGCTGGAATGATAGGCGCTCTTTAATATAAAATGCTGAACCAAAGGAGAGCAAAGCATGTTTATCTTTTTTTTTTTTTTTTAGCAAAAATGTAGAGAACATAGAGGCATGGTGTTTGCAATATAAAATGTTTTAGAAAATCATTGAAAATCACCTGATGCATTAGCCATTTACAGCTATGCAGGAGTAGCATATTGTCTGGTTCTCAGGACTTAGAAAAGGACAATTATTAGTGTTCTATTATGTAAAGTTAACTAACTTGGAAGATTATAGTAAAACTTGTTAAGCTTTTTTAACCTGTTAAGATTTTAAATACCTGTTAGAACATATCTCAGTGAATATTGTTTTTGCCCTTCTGGTACTAGTTGTACAACTTAAAATTATTATTTTAGATAAATTAGTGAGATATCTATATAGATATATATATATATTTATATATATATAACTATGTATCTATACATATATATAATTGTATATGTAATTATATAGATACATAGTTATATATATATATAAATATATATAACTATAACTATATATATAGATATAGATATAGATATAACTATAAATATATAAATATATATATATATATAAACATGTAAAAGAAAGACAACCATTATGTTTTATGCAGCAGCTTCTTCAAAGTCCTTGAACATCATTTTTTATCATGGTTATCAGTGTACTTTCTAACTAGTATCCTGTGTAAAATAAACTGAGAATTGGCTAACAAAGGTTAAATCACATTTGGGACATTGAAAAAAAATTGATGAACTAATTGTTGATGGGTAATTCCATTCTCATGAAGAGAGCAACCCATCAAGAGAAAGCCCTTTGCATTATTTAAAGCCTGTTCTGTGACACTGTTGGGAATTTGGTTGGGTCATGAATGCTGGCAGGTTGTCAGGGAAACAAGAATAACTCATTTGAGTGCATAGCCTTCTTGCAAAATGATTTTAGCATTGCTACTTTGGATTGTCTAATGACTGATCTGGAATTTCTAAAAGTAACACTAACAGAGAAAACATATTTTCTAGTTCAATTGCATATACCTGTCTGTTGATAGTAATATAACATTTTTCTAGATATGTAATATTATTCTTATACTCCAAAAGAAAAATATTTTCTCACAACTGAAGATTGAAATCATATAGTGATTGAGTTTTTTTTTTTTAAGTAGTGAGTGATGTGAAGGTTTGTATTAAAGTTAGCTGTATTCACATTCTCATGACCCTTTTCTAATCATTTCTGTTTTAGAAAGAGGCCTTGGAGAGGTCCCATCTAATGTATGTTCTGAGAAAAGCAGACTTCCTGATAGTTTGATTGGAACCTCAAATACATGAAGATGAACATTAATAATACTTTATCATGAATATATATAATGGATGAAATCTACAGAAATGCAAGAAAATAAAGAAATTTGGCCTCTCTCGCACGAGACTAATAAAACCTGAAGTGGAAAAGGGTTGTCAACTGTTCATAAACTAGATTTTGATCTTTCCAAACTGAAACCAATTATTGGACCCATAGTTAGTTAAATATTTATATTATAGGTCTAAGATCTTTGCATATGAGCTTAGAAAAACTTGACATTAAATTAGAGCATATTTTGTAAATATATCAGTTTATCTTGAGGAAAACCTTTTCCCTCAGCTTGCTTAAGCAAGCTACCTTGAATATCTCTTTAATATTGGGTTGGCAAAAAAACCCATTTAATTTTTTTCCATAAAATGAAAGACATATTTTTCTTTCCCTTTTTTAAAGATTTTATTATTATTTTCAGAGAGAAGGGCAGGGAAAGAGGAAGAAAGGGAAAGAAGCCTCAATGTATGGTTGCCTTTCACCTGCCTCCACCTACAGATCTGGCTGGAGACCTGGCTTGCAACCTGGTTATATGCCCTGGCTGGGAATTGAACCAGCGACCTTTAGGTTCACAGGTCAGTGTCTATTCAGTGAGCCATCAGCAAGCGGTAAAAGACACATTTTTTATTTTCACCAATCACTTTATCAGTTTGGATATTTTGAGTATGTCAGCTATTTCCCACATGGTATAAAACCTCAGTTGTTCTCAATTGTCTATTTGAAGGTGAAGCATCATCTCCCAGCCAGAAATCTCCAGCATAAAACTTCATAAACCACTTTTGACACATTTGATCAGTCACAGCACTGTCATACACTGCACAGATTTTTTGTGTATGTTTCAGTTGCATTTTTACTTTTCTTGAAATAAAGCATAGTATGCTAAAAATATGTATTTTCTTCTATCTCCAATACTAAAATGGCTGCACAAAAACTCACCAATTTTAATATTTTTTTAAATACACGCTGATATGACCACTGTCACAATATAATCTAACAAAATTGTTTCAAATGAAGTTAATGACAACCAAGCACTACTAGAGCCATCGCTTGGGAAGAAAACAAATGAACTTCTTGACCAACCCAAACTTATGGAATAAAAGGATTATCTTCATTTTTTCATGATATTCAGGACCTTGCATCAGCTCCCCTCAGAATCATCCCCAGTAATTCCTCTCCAGTTTCCTGGTGGTACCTTATTACTTCAGATATGTGCTGGTCTTTTCCAGCTTTTTCATCCAGTGTGTGATTCTGTGCAAGTTATTTCACCATTTTTAATCAATGTTTTGATTATTGTTCCCAACTACATGACTGAATTATGCTGCATATAAAAGTGCTTCACATCCTTTTCACCACCATTCAAACACTGCCATGCTTTTAAGTAATAGTAGGACACTTTTATCGGATATTGTACAAAATAAATGTAAGGCATTGTCAGTGTAGTTTAATACTGCTTGTAAATTGGACATCATGTGTGGGATTTCCCTAACATGGCAAAAACGGCAGGCCCCCTGTCCTAGGGGAACTTGTCATTCAGGGGTACTTGATGATACCAGAGGAAAAAATGTTTTTGAAAAGCTTGCCACTAGGGTAATGTATAAACAACTTAGAATTACAAAATATTAACATAACAAGAAATGGTCATTGTCTCTTCCTTAAGATTGATATCATGTGGAGATTATATAATTAGGAATTCTCTATTATACCTCAGCCCGTTTGTCATATCCATAGTATCATTGATCTGATGGCCACAAAACCCACATTGTTATGTGCCAGGTGGGACTTTTCTTTTTTTTTTCTTTTTTTTTTTTTTTAATTTTTTATTTATTATTTTTCAGAGAGAGGGGAAGGGAGAGAGGCAGAGACAGAGATAGCAATGTATGGTTGCCTTTCACCTGCCTCCAGTTACAGACCTGGCTGGAGACCTGGTTTGCAACCTGGTTATGTGCCCTGGCTGGGGAATCGAACCAGCGACCTTTGGGTTCGCAGGCCCGCACCTTATCCACGGTGCTACCCGCCAGGGTGACAGGTGGGACTTTTTTCAACTCCATACTTCCAGTAGGAAATCTTTTACTGTATTGATGCTGGGGACATGTTCTTGACTTTACCTATTTTTCTCTTTACAAAATTGAATGGCCTTTGAATTTTGTATTTTGGTTGGATACACACATTTTTTTCTGTTAGACTCAGCTTACAATATTTTTGCTTGTTTTCCTCCTTTTCCGTTTCCTTACTAAAGATTGAGACTTTAGATTCACCTGTTTGCCAGTTTCATTGCAACTTCTCTGTCTTCTAGTCCCTATGTTATTATATACTATTTGTTTAAAAGTGAAAATGGTGTCTTTACACCAAGCCTAAATGGATAATTTCTTTAGAAAAAACTTTATATCTCCTTTTTTCCTTTGAATGTAACAGATACTTACCTTTTATTGAGGGAACTAAATGAACAGTTCATCAGCTAACCTCTTTCTTATATATCTATTTGGGTCCCTTTCCAAACAAAACTTTTTTCAAGCCAAACAACAGTTAAAGAAACCCCTGGCCTTGCCTGTTTTTTAAAGACTGGGAAGTTACACTACACCCCATAGCAATCAGGCACACCCCATAGTGATCAGGCACCAGAATCATTTCCTTTCTACTTCAAAAGTGTGTATGTAGTTGTTTAAACTGCTAATGAAAGCATTACAAAGATGAGCTTTTGAAGTGGTGAGCAGCTTTCATTTATTTTCCGTCTGGTATTCCCTCTGCCTCCAGCTAAAACTTAGAACCTTGAAAATGTTGCCCTTCGTTGCTAAATTCAGTTGATGTTCTATCAAAGTGCATTTGGATTATATAAAGCTTCATTCTTATCTTGCAGCTCAGAATTCCTGAGAGACCACTAGACAGGTGAGAAGTGACAAGCCTTCATCAGGCACTTTCAAACCAGAATGGGCTGCCCCCGCTACTGCGGGCCTTGTTTGGCTCTTCCTCGGGCTCCCACGTGGGGAAGTGGACGTCTGCTCTGTGATGATAAAGGGGGGCAGTGTTCACTTGCAGGAGACAAAAGAGCAGCTTTGTCTCTTAATCCAGCAATTTTCAGCTGGTGTGCTGTCAAAAATTTTAGAGCAGGTAATACCTGACTATTTAGTCTGAGGCACTGACCTCTTTTCCCTCAGATTGTCATCTAAAAAATGACAACTGCCAACACAATAGCAATCCGGTGTGAATGAATAGATGAGTGGCTAAAACAGCTATGGGACATTTACATAATGGAATACTACTTGGCTGTAAAGAGAAAAGAAATTTCACCCTTTGCAACAGTATGGAGAGATCTAAAGATGTCTGAAATAAGAAAGTCGGAAAAAGGCAATTACCATATGATTGTAATTGTATGTGGAATCTAATTTAGAAAACCGAACTAACAAGCAAACTAGAGACAGACTCATAGACAGCAGGATGACAGGTGTTGGCAGGGAGGTGATGGGGTGGAAGGACTGAGCAAAATGGAAAAGGACTCATGGACATGGACAACAGTGATGTGTTTGCAGGGCAGGGGATGTATAACAGTGTTCAGTGGTAATGGAAAATATAATAAAAAGTCTTAAAATACATGATGTGTACAAAAAATATACCTATTTTTTATCAGATTGGCAAAAAGAATTATTTTTGGTATGTTGCAGAATTCTAGTAATCAGTTTATGTGTGCCATGAGATGAAAAAGGTTGAAAGTCGCTGCCTCAATATAATGGGAGAGAGTCACACAGAAGTTACCAACAGGGAGAGATACATGATGATATAAGTTGGTTCATGAAACTTAGGAAATTTAGAAACTTTTGCTGCATTGTATTTTTACCTAAAGAAGAAGGCCTAATTTTTCAGTTGCTTTAATGGCCTCTGACATGAACACATTTGGACATGCCAGTGAAGGTTTTATATCAATTGCCTTTCTTTTCTTCAGTGTCATAAATTAGTGATAAAATTTGTTTCCATAATATTTCCCAGATCTCATTTTTTTTAGAGTCTCCATAATTATCAACTCCTTAAAACCTAGATAATTTGGGATTTCCTAGCATTTGTCTTCTTCTATAAAAAAACAAACAGATCAAATTTAATCATATAAATCAGATTAAATTAGTTTTATCTCCCATGTGCACCAAATAACATCTTGAGACAGATTTGGACACTGCAGAATTTTACTTTGTGGCTTGGTTGGCACTTGGGCATTACATTATAGTAATATTATACAGAATCTGGGCTTTGGAATCTGTAATTGCTTGGGGCTATAAAATGGGTAAATTTCTGTAACAAGATGGGAGCAGAGGTCAACTTATTAGGTCTGAAAACAGAATGATAATATGAAAAAGAGAAGCATCTAGCACAAATCTTGTGTTCAGTGGGCTTGGGAATGTAGGAAGGTCAGTGATTGAGCAGACATTAGAAGCGACAGCAGGAGCAAATGGATGTACTTGAAAACAGAGCTGTTTTGTCAGTCAGGGTCTTGAAAGAGTGTGTCATCTGGACATGCCTGCTTGAATAGAGGACAGTGAAGATGAGATAAACAGATCCCTTCTCATTATGATCAACCAGGCTGACCACAGATTTCCTGTGATTTTGGTGAGGATGAAATACATGGGCAAGTTGCTGAGATGGCCCACAATTCAGCTGATTTGGGAAGTTTCACTTTTACTTGGTTGTTGATCATTGTAGACTCAAGCTTTCACCTAGAACTAACCAGTACACTCA
Organism: Noctilio leporinus; assembly: GCA_004026585.1. Taxonomy (NCBI): domain Eukaryota; kingdom Metazoa; phylum Chordata; class Mammalia; order Chiroptera; family Noctilionidae; genus Noctilio; species Noctilio leporinus. The sequence continues at coordinate 270,761 of PVIW01001452.1, read as the reverse complement.
ACCTTTGTACTCTCAACAGGAAATATGAGTCCTGAGAAGGACTGTATCTAAGCTTTGGCATATTTAATAACTTCATATTTTGTACTATAAGTTTTAAGGTAGAGTATGAGAAATCAGTGGTGGACACAGAATCCTGAATTTTGTCAGAATAGATTGATAAGCTTTTTCTACTCTTCCATCTCCACCTTCTTCCCCACCCACTCTTCCTCCTCTTCTTCTCAAGCAGACATGTTCCTATAAATTTAGTTTATAGTTCCTATTCCAGAACTGGCTCAGATAAGAATAAATTCAAAGGCAATTTCTGTGATTTATAACTTTGATGAAATGTACCCAAGCAGTTTCATTTTAATGGGTAAGCACGTGAGATCTTGAGACCTTTACTTAAGATTGTGTACACACTGATAATTTCTAGTTTCATCAAAAGCAAATTAACAGAAAAGTTCAATATTTTATGAGTTGCTGCACTTAGAATCAAGAGTATTTATTCAGCAGTGTTTTTCCTCTTTCAGAGCTCTGACATCATTTTAAACAAAGGTCTCTTTTTAGACAAGTTTTTATGGTTCATGGATAATAGTTTGGAGCCTTTGTCTCATTATATCCTGCATTTCTCATACAAAAGAATATTCTTTCAAAAGTTTTCTGATACCTGTTAAAAAGGTTTTAAAGTCTGGCTGGTGTGGCTCAGTGGATTTGTGACAGTCTGCAAATCCAAAGGTTGCTGGTTCTATAACCAGGTTGTAAACCAGGTCTCCAGCCTTTAGTTTTTCTTTCTATTACTTAATTTCAATGACTGATATTATTTTAACAGCTATAATTTTAGTGGACCTACTTTAATGAGGATGTTTTCTATAGTTCTCAAGTCATGACTTTGCTTTTGTTTTGAGATACACCCATTAGCTGCGTCCTAACCCTTCAACACATATGCAGTCAGCTCAGTTGTATGCTTATGATCTGTAAGGGGTTTGCTTCTTTATCAGAATCTTGCTGAAGCCTAACCTATTAATTACATGTCATTCATTAACAGTTTTGTAATGAGGAATCATCTTTACTTGGAATAATAAGTTTCACTTGATCACATTTTACTCTTCTAATATATTGCATGTAATTTAAAATTCCAAAGTTGAACACATTGCAATTTTTTTTAAAGATTTTATTTATTTTAGAGTGAGGGGAAGGGAGAGAGGCAGGGAGGGAGAGAGACATCAATGTATGGTTGCCTTTCACCTGCCTCCAGCTACAGAACTGGCTGGAGACCTGGCTTACAACCTGGTTATATGCCCTGGATGGGAATTGAACCAGCAATCTTTGGGTTTGCAAGCTGGCACCTTATCCACTGTGTCACCAGCCAGGGCATTAATCCCTATTCATTTAATAAATATATTTTAAAAGATACTATTTATTATTTTTAGAGAGAGGGAAAGGGAAAGAGGCGGAGGGGGAGAGAGATATCAATGTATGGTTGCCTTTCACCTGCCTCCAGCTATGAACCTGACTGGAGACCTGGCTTACAACCTGGTTATGTGCCCTGACTGGGAATAGAACCAGCCATCTTTGGGTTCACAGGCTGGCACCTTATCCACTATGCCACCAGCCAGGGCACATGTGTCTCTTTTTAGCCTAAAATTTCTGAGTTTAAATCTTTAAAGCCATGTTACCAGCAACAAATTACTCAACATTTTTTATCTTAGTCCTCTCACCACTAAAAAGAGGCTGAGTGGTACTTATTTTAATGAGATGAAAGTTAAATGATACAATGCAAGTAATCAAATCACCATAGAAACTCTTTGTTATTATTATTATTATTATTATTATACATTTACACTCTATATTATACAACTGCTGCTGCTCACCATTCCAAGTTTGTTATTTTTCTGTCCTTTTATTCATTTGAATAGTTCACAAATTGGGAGTGGAATTTGCAATTATGAGTTAGCAAGTACACATTTGAGGAAGTCATGTAAACCTATTTTTGATTGAGCAATTGTTATAAGAACATTTTCTGCTTTATTGTTATTGCAATATCTATTGTGTCTCATTTGGCTTTCATAGGTGTAAGTATTATACCTATTAATACTATCAACTGAATGGCTTATGCTTTTAATAATTTTTTACATATTACCTCTTGCTATTGTGTAGCCTTTTCTGTCTTAATGGTTAATAGAAACTGAAATAATAAAGGATACTTCTGCCTTTTATACTGTGTAAACTAAGCAGAGGTCCTGAAAACTTCAGGCCAAATTGAGTTTGTTCAAACTAATTGCAGATATTTGCATTTTGTTAATTTTATCCTATTTAAATTCTTTTGGGTTTGTTACTCAACATTTTGGCATCATGTTCCAGTGAAATATAAACACTATTTTAAATAGAATAGTCTTATATCAATTTCAATGAACTAAGATTTTATTTGAAAATCACTACATTTGTGGCTAGTTTGTTCATTTTAGTTTGTTATAAAATATTTACACTGAACAATAAAAATAACTTGTTGCTATTAATAAAATGAAATGTTGGTTTTCATATCTATGCACAGCATGAATGAAAAAGGAAAGACAAGTTACAAATATGTTCATTTTCAAATCATTTAATTTGGGGCAAAGATGAAGTCATGATAGCATAATGCTTTCAAAATATTTAAATAAAACCATGTTAATTCTTAATTTAATCAATAGGTATTCATTGATCCCTAATGACTAATTTCTTTTCTAAAAACTGGCTCTTTTTTTAATTGGTTAAATTACTTTCAAGAATATAATAGGTATCCATGCCTTTCCTCACTTAGACAAGTTGAAAAATATATTATTGCTACTCCTCAATTTTAAATAAATTGGGATAAATAAATGAATTCATTTTTTTCCCGACATTTGAATGCTGGAGAACCCCACCATGATCATGGAAGGGACTTGTATTGATGACATTGGGCTTACTTATAGAAAGGGAGACTGGATGTAAATCATGGCTGAATTATAGTGACCAGTGTGTTTGCTAAATGAAACAGAAGGGCAACTTCACTTGTGCCCCAATTTATTCTTGTATGATGGGTAGCACAGCCGCCACTGCTCATCTGGTTGTTGGCCAGTGTGTGAAGCCAGAATAGAAACAAACAAGCTCAGAGAAACTTACAAGGATGTTACTTAACAGAGGTATTAGTACCTCTCCTGACTGGGCATATGGTTCTTAATGCTCTAGAGCATGTGACAACAGAACCACATTATTGGGTGACCTGCAGCACCTGGGCAGAGCTCCTAAACATCACTGCATTCATTAGATAATATCAGCCCAGTTAACTCATATTTCATCATCCTAGATCAAAAGTGATTTCAGTATTTACCTCACTAGTGCTGGGGAAAAATTGTATAAAAATATGTAATGTTTGTGTACACTAACAACAAATTAAAAAAAAAAAGAAATGTTAATTTTATTATAATAATGTCAAAACAGTAAGATACTTGAGGATAAACTTACCTAAGCAGGTAAAAATTCTCTACTTTGGGGACTAAATTGTAATGGAAAATACAATAAAATATATAAATACCTACAAGATATTGAAAGAAATAGAAAAAAAAACCCAAATAAATGGAAGGGCATCCTGTGTTTACTATTTTGAACAATTAATATTGTTAAAATGTCAATATTATCCAAAGCCATTTACAGATTCAATGATATTCTTATCAAGATTCCAAGGACATTTTTTACAGAAGTATAAAAACAGTCCTAAAATGTTCATGGAACCACTAAGGACCTCAAAGAACCACAGAAATCCTGAGAAAGAACAAAATAGGAGGCATCACACTTCTGAATTTGTTGTACTGCAATATAATTCTATAGTCATCCAAAGGATATATTATTGGTATAAAAACAGACATAGACCAATAAATCAGAATGAAGAACCCAGAAATAAACCCAAGCATATATATTTGACAAGGGAATGAAGAATACTCAATAGAGAAAAAGTAGTCTCTTCCATAAATGGGACAGGGATAATTGAACATTCGCATGTATAAGAAAGACATGGGAGCCATATCTTACACCACTCATAAAAATAAACTCATCCAGGTTGCAAGCCAGGCCTCCAACCATACATGGATATCTCTCTCTCCTGCTCTGCTTCTCTCCTTTCCCTTCTCTAAAAATAGTAAATAAAATATTAAAAAATAAATAAACTCAGAATGAATTAAATACTTAAAGTGTATCACCTGAAACCAGGAAATTCCTAAAGAGAAACAGGAGTACAGTAGCTTGGCATAGATCTTGGCAATACATTTTTTAGATATGATACCTAAAATACAAGCAACAGAATAAAATAAACAAGTGGGACTAATTAAACTAAAAAGTTTTTATCCAGCAAATGAAGCTATCAATAAAGTGAAAGACAACTTACGGAATGGGAAAAAATATTTGCAAACCCTGTATTTGATAAAGGGTTGATATCCAAAATATATAAAGAACTCATACAATCCAATAGCAAAACAAATAACTCATTTTTTAAAAATTAGCAAAATGCCCAAATAGATATTTCACCAAAGAAAATACGCAAAGTGCCAAAGGATAGGGAACATGTTCAACATCACTAGCCATTAGAGAAATAACAATTAATACCACGATGAGATACATAATACTTCATGCCTGTTAGAGTGGCCATCACCAAAAAGAAAGGAGCAAATGTTTGCCTGGATGTGGAGAGAAAGGAACACATGAGCACTGTTTGAGGGATTGCAGACTAATCAGCTACTATGGAATATATCCAAAGGAAATGAAAATATGAACTTGAAAATGTATTTGCATCCCCATGTTTATAGCAGCATTATTTTTAATAGCCAAGGCTTGGAAAAAGGCTAAGTGCCCATCAATGATGGAGTGTATAAAGAATTTGTGGTATATATAATGGAATATTATTCAACAAAACAAAAAACAACTCTTTAGCCCTGGCTGGTAGCACAGTGGATAAGGTGCCAGCCTGCGAACCTAAAGGTCACTGGTTTGATTCCCTAGCCAGCACACATAACCAGGTTGCAAGTCAGGTCTCCAGCCAGATCCTGAAGGCAGGTGAAAGGCAACCATACATTGATGTTTCTCTCCCTCTCTGCCTCTCTCCCTTCTTCTCTTTCTCTGGAAATAATAAATAAAATCTTAAAAAATTTTTTTTTAAAAAACCAAACTCTTACAATTACAATATGGGTGGACTTTGAAGACATGATGTTAAGGAATTAAGGAATTAAGACAGTGAAAGACAAATACTGTATGATCTCACTGATACGTGGAATCTAAACAAAAAGAAACAAAAATGTAGAAAAAGATCTAAAACTTGTTACCAGATGCAGAGGTTGGAGGAGGGAAATTTTGAGGTAGGTGGTCAAAATATATAAACTCCCGGTTATAAGATTAATAATTTACAGGTGTATTGTACAGATGATAACCAGAGCTAACATGGCTATAAGAGATATAGAAAAGTTGTTAAGAGAGTAAATCTCAAAAGTTCTCATCACAAGGAAAAATTTTTTTCTCTTTCCCTTTTTATTGTAGCTATGTGAAAAGGTGGATGTTAGCTAAGCCTGTTGTAGTCATTTCACAATATATGTAAATCAACCATATGCTTGTATGCATTTCAATTATTTTTTAATGAAACAGGAAAGAAAGAGTTATGGAGAAGAAAAAGCCCATCCAAGGAACTGACAAAATTAGTTCAGATAATTTCATAAAACAAGGAAAGTTGATTTGCTGCATCTAATATTGAGCTTTGTTATTATTGAGGTATAGTATTTAAAATGGTTCAGTATTGCTACAGGGGCTGAAAAACAGATGAATGAAAATAGACAGAAAACCAACAATGTATCAATATAATGAGGACTGTCCAGAAAAAATCAAACCATTATTAATATGACGAGAATGGCTTGCTCGACATCAATCTAATCTGGCAGCCAAGGAGAGTAGACTTGAATGCACATGTGTGAACAATGATCACTTCACTGCACTGGGCAGTGTGGGCAGTAGATGCTGTTGAATTCAGAATGACAGTAGAGCACCAAATCTACATCCAATTTTGCCTTAAACCAGAACATTTCTCCATGGAAACTATTCGGGTGATTTAGAAGGCCACAGCTATGGGCAACCAGTGACTGACAGCTTCCTCATAACAATGCGCCTGCTCTTGCATTATGTGCAGTTTTTCTGCAAAACTTCAAGTCATCCAGGTGACTTAGCCCTCTGCAGCCCAGATTTGGTGTCTTTCAACATCTGGCTTTTCCTAAAACTAAAATCACCTTTGAAAGGAAAGAGATTTTATACTGTCATGGAGATTCAGGGAAATACTATGGGGCAGCCGATGGTGAGTGGGAGAACTGTGTGAGGTCCCAAGGTGCCTACTTTAAAGGGAACTCAGGCACCATTTTCCTACATACAATGTTTCTTGTATCTTGATCTTCAATAGATGTCTCTGTTTTTCACTTTACATATCTGGGTACCTTCTAGTTTCCAGAAGGATATATTGGAATTTAAAACACACCAAAATTAGTATTTAAAATAGAGAAAAGAATAAAGTAGCCAGTAAATATTGTTGGAATTAATGTGTGTGTGTGTGTGTATGTATCCACAGAGCTATCTCTGAAGAGTACATTTATTATGTATCCATTTATGCAAATTTTGCGGTACCACTATCAGCCTTAAACTAATTCTGAAACAAGGAACCCACAGGTAGCTGAAATTGGCAATTTTATTCTACAGAAATCTTGTGCATGTTGTATATATAGCTAGTTAACAGATAAATTGTATGTTCAATTTTCTAAAATCTTAAACATTTTAAACACTATTGAGAATCAGAATAATTTTTTAAAAAATGAACTGAAGTAACTAGAATGTTCAAATGGGAGCTATAAAAGCAATATTTAAAAAAAATATTTTGCAGTTATATTCATTAGCCTTTTCTTTTGAGAAAAAATGACCTACGCTGGATGAATAGAAAATGCCTGTGAAATGAAGTTAACTCCAAGTAAAATAACTTGCTTTTAGCACGTGTATATTTAGCACGTGTAACAATTACTTTACTTTGTTGGAGAATTAAACATTTTTAATATAAAGACCTGTTTTACCTCTATCCCTACTGAATTATTAAGCAAATAACTACAAGATATTTATTGAATGATTGCTCATTAGAAAACTTCCCAACTGTCCACTATCTAAGTTCTACCCTTTATTATAGCAACCAATCTAAAATTTTTATTTTATACAGATAGCAACACTCTTTTATTTTTAATTTTAGTGATTTTTATTGTATTTTTCCACTACCATTTCATCCTCTTATATTCCCCCCACCACCACTACTGTTGCCACACTGTCATCTATGTCCATGAGTCCTTTTTCCTTTTTGCTCAAAACTCTTTTTAAAAAGGATACAAAATTCAATTTTACTTTGAAATTCACAATAAGATGTTCTTTATTTGTTTAGCAGTCAGGATCCAATTTGAGAATATTTAAAATAATACCTCTTTAAATAGATCACAAGTATTAAAACAGAACTTACTAGAACACCTGTCAGATCAAACAACCAGCTGGTAGCTGAGATCATATGTCTTTAGATTATAGCTCTCAATATTTGGAGTTTGAAGAAGATTTTTAGGAGATTGACTTATACCCCTTGAATGCTCAACTCTCAGACAAATGTATTTGGAGTAGTCATATTCATAGGACATTTTATTGGGCACTGAGGATATATGGTGGAATGGGGTTCTCTTTGCTTGAAGACAGTGCTTTTGGGGTGTTGTACAACTCTGTATCATAATCATCATTAAACACCAATTTCCCTGGTGAGTGAAAAGCAAGAAAGCCTATAGTTACTGCAAGAGGCAGGAAGTATAACTAGTTTCTGTTTATTATTTATCTGAACAAGTATTCTATGCATAAAACTCAATTGCAATGGCACAATGGCAAGAAATCTGGATTTAATGTCAAGACCCCACTTTCGTCCTTCATCTGCCACTTGTGATCTTTAGCAAATTACTTAATATATTTTAAAGATTTGGTATCTTACATCAAAATGGAGCAAGTTAATGTTTCTAGGGCTCCTTGTAAAACATTCAGGTTCTTGTTTTGCTATTGTTTGTTTTACCTTATAATTACATTAACCAGCACAGTTGCAACTTCTTATGATTACATAGAAGTTTATAAGATCGTCCAGGCATTTTAAGGAGTCACCATTGAAGATGAAATTAGTTTTAGTTTTAGAACCAAAGGAAAAGTAATCATCGTTCTGAGGCTTCTGAAACAGAGTAGAGTAAAATTCCCCAAAATACAAGAAATATAGAAACAGTTTCCACATATATACATAGGTTCTGGGAGACTCTGAACCCATTCCTCATAGCTCTCCCACCTCAGAAAATGTCCAGTTAACCTAGAACAATCTGAGACTGGCTGTTATAGTAGTTATCTCCTCAGTAATGGTTGCCAGTTGGCTATGGACCTTTCTTTGAGCACAGGAACTGTGGGCAAGCAATGCTGAAGACCAGAAGTTCCCTAGGAGTTCATCGCACTTCTGTGTTGGATGCACATCTGCTGATTCCACACACGTTGCAGGGGCCCTAGCTCCTTTCAGAAAGTCTCAACGTTCCTTCCTCAATCTCTGCATGTAACAAGGTCATTCTCCTAGAGAGAATTTAAATGGTATTTTTGACCTCCTACTTTGCAGGTCAATTGCTCTGACAGAATACTAACCTTTCTCCCGCATGCTGATCAGTTATCTGTATTTTCTGCAACATCCTCAAATTACTGTTGATAGGCGTTAAGGGTAGACTTTTCTCCCCAGCAAAGAGACATGGAATCAGAAGGAAACATCCTTTTGATGAGGAGAGATGATGTTGAGTACATAGAATCATTATAAAGAAAAGAAGTCAGTCTGTCACTCTTCACCCTACTTTGACACCCTCACGCAGCCTAAACTAGGTTTTCTGATCTGCTAGAAGATTAGAAGCTTTTCCCTTATGCTTGGAATTATCCAACCAAGTTAATTTTGTGGACTTGTCAAAAAGCTGTCTCTTCATTAATGAAGCCTTCTCTTATATGGCACCATTCAGCTTTATATACAGTTATGTGTTTATAAGTCAAAACTACCTGATACAACATATAATACATTATTATAGTGTATGTTTCTGATTCTTTTTTTTTTTTTTTTTTTTTACTGTTGTTCTCTAGCCTGGTAGTATCTCACATAAGAGTGGAGCTGAATAAATACCAGTTGAATGGATGAGTGAGTGAATGAAAGAATACATAGTCCCTTGCCATGGAAAAATAGCGTATTTGTGAAATGTATGTAATGCCATATAAAAAGGATAAGAATTTCTTGGTTTTTATACTTATAGTTAATAATAAACACATTTATAAGGAGAGGAAATGTTTATGTATGTGGTTATAAATACAGTCTTTACTTGTTTAGAAAGCAATTTGTGTTGGACCTTGTGTAAGAGATTTTGAAATCTTCAAAATTAAGTACTTAGTGCTCATCAAATAGAAAATAAAGACTGTAGCCTAGTAACCTTTGTCTGCATCAGAGGATTAGAAATGAGGCTAAGTGGTGATTCATGAAGACGATGATGATGTGTTTCAACTTATTTCCATGTATAAATGACATTTAAACCATATTCTATTATTTGAAATTGATACATGTATGGCTTTAAATGGTTACTAACAGTAATTCCTATCAATCTCTGACCCTTTCAGTAAATAACCAATGGTTAACCTAACAACTTAATGATCTTTTGATATACTACTAGTGACATATAGAAGTTTTAAGTTGAAATAATTATGAAACTCACAAATTTGATTTAAGAATTAAGACTGACTGGGAATGAAAATTTGCAGGGCTTTTGTGAATTTCTGGTTAAGCTATCAAGTACAAAGTAAATTAGCCAATTAGCAGGAATTGTTTTAATAACTACCCAGTTTAAGAGAGGGAAAGGAAAAATATTTTACAATAATTTTTCTGAGATTTTGAATTTGGATTTGGATTCAATAATAATTCTAATAGATCCTGGTTTCAGTTTTGGGCTTAAATATATTGGAGTGAATTATCTTAAGAAATAATTGATCTTTTTACAGGTACATGCTTCATCCTAATATAAAAATAATGCCTTTCTTTTTGAACAGATTTAAAAGAAAAATGACCCTACCTAGTTTTAGTCAGTCAGTTATCTAAGTCCTTGGGGAAGTGATACTATATCAAAATTGTATTCCCAGAACACTAGTGTTCCACCACAGAATTTTCAATGGTGAAACAAGTTCTGTGAAAAATACTGTTAACTGTCAGTAGTTGGACAGCCACAGTGCACATTAGCTCATTTAACACACTGAGAATGTCGAATGTCTCCAACAAAGAAACTTATTTAATGGCTTTACGCAGAGTTTCCCAAACCCTCTTGAGCACTTCACCCTTCTTGATTCTGCATAAGCCCTCTCACACTCCTCATTGCAGTAGATTTCATAGGTGGAGAGTTTGAATTAAATGATAAAGAGCTCATCTTATATACTTGCTGGTTTGTTCTTTCCTACGTATTTGGTAGAGGAAAATTTCTCTTCAAATATAGAAAGGGTGTTTTTGTTTTAAAGACAGTTTTTTTTTTTTAAGAGCAGTTTTAGATTTGCTGCAAAATTGAGAGGAAGGTACAGAGATTTCCCCTATGCTCCCTGCCTCTACCCTCATTCATAGCCACCCTGTGTCAACATTCCTCACCTGTGTGTACATTTTTTATAACTGATGTGCCTATGTTGACATATCAGGATTATCCAAAGTCCATAGTTTACATTGTGGTTCACTCTTGGTGTACATTCTTTGAGTTTAGATATATGTATAATATCATGTAGCCATCATTATAGCATACTAAGTATTTTCACTGACCTGAGAAGGGTGTTTTTTATTCAACTCCGTGCCATGAATAGTTTCCAAATAAAAAAGATATTATGGAAAGGGAGAAGGAAAGAAGAAAATGGAAAGGAGGGAAGAAGAAATGGAAGTAAAGTTAATACATGGGTCAGGCAGTTACTAAATTATCTATAGTAATGCTTTTCATTATATGGTCGTTGGAGAAACAGCATGTGAAAATCACCTGAAATCTTGTTAAAAATGCAAACATCCAAGACCTGCTGAATCAGCAACTCTGGAAGTGGTGACTAGTCAGCTGTGTTTAATCAGTTGCCTAGGTTATCCTGATGGACGCTAAGCGTTGGAGACCACCATCCTACAGGTGTAAGGCTATGAGAAAGGATTCTGCTACCTGAGTATGGGAATGCAGACATTGAACTCTCAAGTTTCTCTATGTGTTGAGTTGGCACTATTTCCTGTCTCTGAAGTGCTTGCTGAATAGCTGCCAAAGAGTTGAGTAGGGTAATTCTGTGGTATCTGTTATAATGACAGCATATTTCAAGGTATTCAAACTGCCCTTTTTGCCTGATAAAAACCCATTATGTCAGACAAGACAGAGCTCATGTGAGCAATCTTAGCTCTAGAGCAAAGGCAAACACCAGTACTTCTTTTATTTGTTCAAGAGATACTTCCTGGTTTCCATTTTACAACCTGATTACTGTCATGGAAGACCTTTAGATACATCTAGTTTCTGAGGTGTGAGGCATTTGCATTTGCCTTTTGATGCATTTTCCTCTGGCAGGATTGTGAACATGATCAATGTAGAGCATCTTAGATCTCGGCCCTTCCCTAAAAGTGGGCTGTATTTGCCACCGATGACTAGCAGTAATCTACAAATCCAGAGTATTGGATGTTTCATTGATAGTCAATCTAAACTTGATTTTCATGTGTCTATGATAATGTGAAGAAAGTGTAATATAGAGTAGAATAAAGTGGGAAAAGTTTACTCTTATGAATGTGTAATTGAAGTGCACACTGTGTGTTCTTAATGAGGTAAGAGTGTTACCATGGGCCACACAGTATCACACCAAGTAAAATGACAGAGGAAATGAAGCTTCTCCTTTGGCTTCCACGCTGCCTTTTAAAGGTTCTCTTATAAATCCAAGCAACTCATTTGTCATCTGCCCTTAAAGGCTCAGCGAGTGACATCAGCTCTGGAGCCCAAGATGTTTTGGATAGTGACCAATTACTTCTTCAAGCAGAGAGCGGGAGCAATTTGTATAATACCCAACTAATTCTTGGCACTGGTTTTAACAAGGATAAAGAGACACTGATGAACTTTGATCAGTCTGTCTCTTGGCATGCAGCAATATTTACCTTATTGCTACATAAATAATCAAAGCAGTGGCTTGGATAAGAAGGGGAGTTATTTCTTATTTTGGTAGACAGCTAACAACTTTCCCCAGTTCTCAGGGTTCCAGGTGTGTGAAGCAAAAGGTAACCAAGTTTAGCTGAACTTAACCTTTGTGCTCTGAATGTAAGAGAATACTTTCAGAATGATAGGGCCATGAGTATTGTTACCAAGTATACTGTTTTAGCCTGGAGGGTCCCTGATATCTTTGTAGGATTGAACATATGACATTCTAACACACTTGTTTCAACAGCTTCCAGTGTCTTCTAATCTTCCTACCCTTATCAGAGTACTTCTACTGTATCCCTCTTGCTGTGTCTACGGATGTTTTCCTCCTGCTTCTAAATAGGATGTGTCCCAAGATGCTCAAAAAATATTAAGCCACACACTAACTATAAGAATCAAACCAATTTTGGCCTATACTAAGTTCTCAGTTTTGCTTCTTTTATTTTTATAAACAAACATGATGCTTAAATTGCATTTTTTATAGAAAGTATAGAAAAAATTTTTACTATACTTTCATAGCCCAGAGATCACTACTGTTTATTCTATATATTTTCATGTTTCTGTACACACACACACACACACACACACTAAATGTTTGATATTCAGATTGGTATTCTATTCATTTTGCTTAATATAATGCATTGTGCATTTTTCTCATATATTAAAAGTCTTGGTGAATAGACTTTTAATGTCCCCATCATCTCTATTATATGGATGTATTTCACTGTTAATTGATGTTCCTAATGATGTCTGTGAAATGCTAAGTCATCCTAAAAACTGGTGAATCGTCAAATAAAGATTAAATTACATTTAGCAATATTTGTTTATTATTTGTTTTTAAATCACTAATTTATACATGGAGTAATTACATATGTCATATGAATATTACATATTTCATATGAAAAATATGAAATAGCATATTTTATAACTAAATTGTATGATTATATATAGCTAGAGACCTGTCAGAATCATTGATTTCTATCATTGCTCAAGATATACTGTGGATTTGTGCAAGTTTAATGACTGTTTCAATTATGTTTCAAAGGTAAATATTTAGCAAAAGTAGTAACTATTTAAAATAAAATTAAGCATAGTTTTGAAATTTTGTAATTACAGAAAATGAAGTGATTTGCACTAAAGAAAAATATCTTAAGATTTATTAGAACCCTGGCTGGTAGCACAGTGGATAAGGCACCAGCCTGTGAACCCAAAGGTCGCAGGTTCGATTCCCCAGCCAGGACACATAACCAGGTTGCAAATCAGGTCTCCGGTCAGGTCTGTGGCTGGAGGCAGGTGAAACACAACCCTACATTGCTGTCTCTCTCCCTCTCTGCCTCTCTCCCTTCCCCTCTTTCTAAAAAATAATGAAATAAAATCTTTTTAAAAAAAGATTGATTAGAAATATTTACAGCAAACTTTACATAGCTAATTTTTGTACTGATTGACATAGGTAAGAAAAAAGGAAAGTCTAGAACTGTGGTGCTTAATTCAATGTTATTCTGTAGGAAAAACAGATGCAAATAAGTATATACAATTAAATATAGATGTCTACTAATTAGTTGTCCCCTCAGCAAAAGTAATGAGTTATCATCAGTTTATAAAGACAAGAATAAATTGGAGAATATACTTTGGTAGTAGTAGGAACATAAAAACTGTTAGATGTCTAAATCTTAAGAGGGCATCAAAAGAAAGATCAGAAAGGAACTGTTAAGACAAGTATCAGCAAACATTCCTTTCTGACTAATCAGTATTTCCTTCAAGTAGTGGAAAATATGTCAACATCTATACAAGACTGACAGTTTTATTTTTTTGAGAATGTGCAAGAAGAAAAAATGCCTCCTGGGCTCTGAGTTCTTAGGGATATGTTTGAGTCTCTGAGATGTTTATCAATTAATTAAAAGCTATTTTATTTTTGATATAAAGAATTATTGAAAAATTTAGCTGTCAGTAGGATAGTAAACAAGAAAAGGCAGTGCTTTTTCAGAAACACACAGCAAACTACTCAATGCTATTATGGTAATTTTTCTAAGTGTATCTCTCAATCACATTAGTTTGCATTTTGGACTCATTGATCATTAAAAGCTGGAATGCTTAATGAATTGAACATGAGTAATAGTATGAATTTATGAAATGTTCTTGAAAAGAGAGTGTAGACTACGTTTGACAACATTTTTATTATGCTATTGCTCAGACTCTAGTTCCATTTTTAAGATCACATTATTTTTAGAACATACTTTGTTATAGTCAATTTTGATTTCTAACTTGCCATGGCCCTGGCAATTTTTGAGTCATGTTTCTGCATTTTATTTTTGTAATTACAGAAATTCCCATGTTAAAATTAGAAGGGAGGACTTTTATACATACGTAGCTCTATTTAAGTTATATGCCTATTTGCACATGACCTAGCATAGTTTCTTGCATATAACAAGGGTTAAAAAATAAATACTAAGTAATTATGAAAAGTAAGGCCTTATGCACTTTCAACAGAAAACAATGTGTAGTATTATTCTCCAATATGTACCCTAAGATACAAGGGAAGTTCTGGAAGTTCCTGTGACCACTTCTCTTTGATTCTTTCAGGTCTCTCCCAGCCATTTCAGAGCTCCATTCAGCCTCCGCAAGGTCATCAAATATATTTACATTGTGATCTGTCCTCCATTCACTCATTCCTCATTTGGAATGGATTAAATACCATGTCAAACAGTGTGCTAGTTGGAGACTGAAGAGTAAAATGTTTTTGACTCAGTGAAGATTATAGTTTTGTGATGCATTCATACACTGAAGCAGTAAGGATGTTGAGTCTTGTCAAAAAAAGGAATTCTTAATGGTAGTTTACTAATGGAGCATATGACAAAGGGATTTCCGTTAGCTGAGTGATCAGATCATGGGATGAGGAGTCTACAGAAGAAGGAAAATACTTGCATTCAGTGAAGTGAATGAGAAAACCCTGGGTGCCATCATCCACTTGCATAACAAACAGGGTCAGTATCTGCATCACTCCTCCAAGTCTTAATGTAAGATGAGGTTTGTCAGGGAAAAGTCTAGCCATTGGTAATATAACAACAGTTTGTGTGACATCGATGTAACCTGGCAGCCAAGGAGAGTGGCAGGTCAAACAGTGTTAGCCAGGTTTATGGAATCTCAGATATGACTCTAGTTTGTTGCCTATGTGGTCCAGAAAAGAGACAATGGCTTCTGCTCACCTTGATGCCAGACACCTCAGCCTCTCCCAGTATTTCACTGGTGCTCTTTAAGCCACCAACCCAGTGCTGGAGCTCACGGGAAGTAAGTCTGAGTAGGTGAGTCCGTGTGTAGGCTCTTTAAGAGGAATTGCATGGGGCTCCAACAATTCCACTTACTCAATCCCCACTGGATTTTGCAGATAGAAGCTGTTGGGACTTATCTTCCTGGCATTGGAACCCTGGTGTGGGGGACCTGGTGTGGGCTTAGGACTCCTTGCTTGCAAGGTATCCCTCCAGAATTTCTACCCACCACGCATGGGTGTGGGACTAGCCTATTCCATGTCTGCATCTCTGCTACCCACCTCAATGGATGTGATTTATTTAATTACATAGTTGTCATACTTCCAATCAACTTGATTTCAGAGAGTCCTGAGTCATGGTTATTCTATATTTTAGTTGTAATTTTGATGTGGTTGTGCAAAAAGAGGAGCCATATCTGCCTACACCGCCATTTGACTGGGAGTCCCAAAATACTAATTTTCAGAAGAATACATGAACTACTAAATTTTATACAAGGTGTGTACAAAGCAGATATACAAAAACAAAGCAACCACATATATAAAATAATAATATATGCATTATATATAAGTAGATATAAGTACACAAAGAAGGTGGTTTGGAGAGTATGTATATTAAATACATATAGTAACTATATGAAATGTGAATTGAAGATGGAAAGATAAAAGGACACACAAAAAGTCAATATTTTAACATGATATATTATTATGTTGCTAACCGAGGCTGATGCTTGATTTAATCAATACATTCCTGTGTACTTAATTTGCAGGCAATATGCAAAATCTAAAAATGAACATTTGATTTCTACAAGAAGGATTTATCTATGTAACCATATTCATAATAGCTTGGACAGTTGTTTTTATCATCTTTTTTTAAAGATTTTATTTATTATTTTTAGAGAAAGGGAAAGGGAGAGAGGCAGAGAGGGAGAGAGACATCAATGTATGGTTGCCTTTCACTTGCCTATAGCTACAGAGCTGACTGGAGACCTGGCTTGCAACCTGGTTATGGGCCCTGGCTGGGGAATCAAATGAGTGACCTTTGGGTTCGCAGGCTGGTGCCTTATTCACTGTGCCACCAGCCAAGGTTTTTATCATCTTTTAAAACAGCAGGATTTAACCAGAATGTCATGAGCCATGGGTATATTGATCTCAGAAGAAAGGAATAGAATTATATGCTAATACTTCTTGCCTAACTCCACAAAGGCTACTTCATT
Source organism: Noctilio leporinus (assembly GCA_004026585.1). Lineage (NCBI taxonomy): Eukaryota > Metazoa > Chordata > Mammalia > Chiroptera > Noctilionidae > Noctilio > Noctilio leporinus. The sequence goes on along the minus strand of PVIW01001452.1, from coordinate 254,028 downwards.
TATGATATCTACAGTCAGATTATATAAGTCCAGGCTCTTTTGCAAGTATTTCACAAATGTGAAAAAGCATGCCTTACTGAGAAAACAATGTCAAGAAGCATAGGTTTTTTATACATACATACATTATGTGTATATTGCTAGTCATTTTGCTTAAATAATTTTTTGTTTTCTGTTAGACAAATTTCCTGGAGGATAGCAATTAAAGTTATATAGGATTTATATCAAATGATTAACCAAAAGAAATTATTATTATTGATAAAGGGCAACCTAATGAAAAAGTTATAAAAATTAAAAAGGTATAACAAATTAATAAAATGTCTGCCCCAAAATAGAGCAATATAAGCTTTACTAAATAAGCTATAGAAAAATGATAAGCTCTTTGTATGCAGGACTGTAACAGATGGCAGAATATGGTAAGTGCCCCAAATTATCTACTGAAAAGTATTTAGAGGTATTTACAGAATGGTAAAGATCATTTTCAGTGAACAGAAAGGTAGGGAAAATCAAGAAAAGTAAGTCTTATAATAGAAGGCTTGTGTGAGATAGGCCTTTATGTATGGGCCTTCGATCTGTTGATTCTGCTGTGACTCCAGTGATCTGAATGAATGTGGAAATGAGAAAGAGTAAGCAAGGGAAGATTCAGAAATTAGGATAGAAGCAAACTGAAAAGGAAGGGGCTAGAAGAAGGGGAGGAGGGGAAGGGAGAAAGTAAGGTAGAAGGAGAGGAGAGGAGGATAGAACTGAGACACAGAGGGATAATTTGAACAATGAGGTGGCAAAAGGAACAAAGCTTGCAGCTCAAAATGTGAGGTAGGATACTGGTTAAAAACAAGAGACAGAATATTTTTAGTCATATTTCTTTTCTTTTTCTCTAGCATCATTACCATTAAACACCCTGTGCCCTAGACCAGAACCCTTGCCAATGGACTATTACATCTGTGATAGGTGTAGGCTGTTGTTACATACTTAAGTTCCTAAAGTGTTTGAGCGAGAATTCATGATCCTGACAATTTCCCAAGGAGAGGCAGTGTTGTTTTCTGTTTAAACAGTATTCACTTCTTGATCCTGTGTGTGCTCCTAATACAAGATGAAAACCAGTTGTTTAAGGAGTGGATCTGGTTCATTGAATTACTGTATCTCTTTTCTCTGTTGTAAGGTTTGAATTGGGTTCAGGGATGAGCATGTGAATGTATCTAAAGGATTTGAAGAGAAGAGTATGTCCAAGAATAATAAAATCTTAAATCTGGGTTAGTGGTGAGATTATAGAATGATGAGTTTAGTGTGTTAGAATTGCCATCCTTCCAGATTTCAAAATCCCTAAGGATGGAGAGAATTGGTAAGGATGATGCTTACAAATGTAAGGGTATTAAAAGACAGTACAGTTCATTTATAAAGAAGGAAAGAAAGTAGTATCATAAATGAATGGCATAAATAGAAATAAATATCCACATTGGTAAGCATTTTAGATATATCATCTATGTTGTCTTCATAAGAGCACTCCAAAGAGAAGTTAAGCTGAGAAAATTATTACAATTTGAATAAAATCATACCAGACATGGTAGGGAGATAGGTTCCTTGTTTTCCCTGTAACTTCCATCACCTCTTAAGAAAAAAATTACTGAAAGAATACAGATGAGATCAATTTAGGGATTTTGGCTGTCATTGGAGTGGGGGACTGGTAGAAGAGTCCTGGGGTGTAAGATAGGATAGAGCTAAATAAAAATAAGTGCTTGGAAATAGGGTTTGTGCCTAAGTTTATGATCACAGAGGTCAGTGGAAAGCGCACTGAAAATTAGACAAAGGAAACCATAAGAGGAGTTATAAGTTTTATTCAGGTAGTAGCTTATGAAGAATTGGTGAATATACTCATATTGCAAGAGTATTCAGGGTTCTAACCATCTTCATAATGTTACCAAGATAGAGGATCAAGCTAGAATAGTTAGCCTAGATGTAGATGAACCCTAAAATATCAATACTGGGTGCCTTAAGTCCAGCAAACATGGCAAGTAGTGCTTTTCTCAACCCAGGACTTCTGGGAATAAGACATTCCAAGTTTTGAACAACCCATTCCCTTCCTCCTTACCTAACCAAGCTCAAAATGGATAACTTTGCACCTTAGCAAACCTGATTTCCTGTGACCAAAAGTGTTGTTCACAGTGATTAAGGAAGGAATGGGCTTTTCATCTATAGTAGGCATCTTCTAGAAACAGAAACACACACGTATGCACGTACATCCTAATTGCATTCAGGGCCCAGGGTCCTTGGTTCCAGTGGGCTGACTCCATCATTGCCCTCCCTGTGGATGGATTGGACAGTTTTGCTGAATTTCTGTCACTTGTAATTTAATGTGCCCTAAGATAATGACCAGAGAATTTTCTTCATAGAATATGTCAATATAGTTCAAAGGTAAACAATCTTTATGAATTTGCTATTGGATATTAGTTTCCATGAAAACAAATTATATACAAATTTGGCTTAAATTCATTTGAGATGTATTTCAAATACTATTTCACCTAGTTTATTTTATGCAGTGCTCAATTTAAAATAAAATCCTGCTACTTTAACAGAATTATTGTTTTCTTTCATAAGGAGGTGAGAGAAACAACTTGTATTCTAATTTGCACAAAATTTTAAATACCCCTTTTCTTCTAAATTATTACTGTTTTAATTCTTTTCTCATGAAACCACAAAAGGAAGCATAAAAAGAATACATAATTTATAATATAATAACACTATGGTACTACTGAATGAGTAATATTTTCTTTCCATTTACTAGTGCCCTGGGAACTTTTTAAATAAGAAAAACAATAATTGTGTCATAGACTAAGAAATTTATTAGTTTTACAAGATTGAAGGTAAAAATGGGCAATTTGAAATTAGGTGGATATTTAGATGTTGCTTATTTTTTTCTAATTATCCACTGCTTTTTAAAACTCAGCAAGACAGTTTACCTTTGAATGAACTCCTCTCTTTTGTCCTCAGAGACAACACATTTAGGGAAACTAGGAGCAAGGGTCTCCTTAATCAAGTCTTGGCAGCTCTGGGTGGAATGCCTGATTACTGTATAATTGTGCAACTCTAGGATAACACAGCACAGTTAATCACTGTGACCTTCAGGCCCAGGAAGAATCGGAAAAATTTAGCTTTTCCCATTTGGACTGACTTTTAAAGACTCATTTTGTTATTCTGTGTTTTGTTGAAATTAACAAAATTGTACATCATTTTTATCTATTTTAGAATATTACTGACAGGAAATGTATTTAAAAAGGTAAGGCGATGGGAGTAGCTTCAAACACCTTAAATGAAATGATCTAATATGTCAAGAATTGACTATTATGGACATGGACAACATGTGGGATTGACCGTGAGGGTGGGGGATGGGGAGGGTGGGAAAGGGAAGAGCAGGGGGGAAGTGGGATGAATGTAATACAACAACAATAAAATTAAATTAAAAAAAATTGACTTATGGTTGAAATACTTTCATTTTTATGTAAACTCGTTTTCTGGATGATAATTTTTCTTCTGTCTGCATAGAGCAGAAAAGGGGGTAAATATAGCATTTGCTATGCTCTGATTTTGTATCTGTGTCCTACTGTTTTAAAAGCAGTAGGTGAGCTGATCCATTGCCCATGTTTCTCCAAGTATGCCACATATCCTATGCCTAAACACAACCTTGCAGTATATTTGGCTGAGCAATGCAGGATAATAAAAGTAATGAGGCCATTGAAATCTCTTTAGCTTTGTGCTGATGCCTGGAAACTGTCATTTATTTTGTAGTGCCTTTAATTGAGAAGGTTGTTTTTTTTTTTTTTATTTTTTAATTCCACACAGTAATTGGTACTACAATTCTTTTTCTCATATTAAAAAAACAATAAAGCTGTGTATCTTGTTTCCTGATTCTTAAGCTTTGATAGTTTGATTTGTATAAAAATTTATTTTTATCCATTTATCATGGTACAGAAAGCTTAAAGATATTCTTTGGTACAGTCAAAGAAGAGATAAAGGCCAGGTCTTATGAACCTTACACACAAACAAGATTGAAAACTCACCTTCTTCAACAGTTCCTTTTCTGCTTTCAGGGCATAATAAAGACTCTCTGAATATAGGTGAGTAATAAGTGTGCATCATTAATAATTAATAGGATTGTAACAAAATACAGTATCAGCATAATCCTCTAAGACATTGATAGGTACACATTGCCATTTTAAATAATGACATGAATGGCACTGGTGCTATCCAATATGGGTTCACCATAGCAAATGATCTTAGGTTACTATATACATTTTGTTCTACCTACCTAGTTATCAATAATCATCTTCATGCCTCTCAAAGGGTAGCACAAGCAGAAAAAGAATAGTCACCTCATTTTGTGTAGCTAGCCTACAGATGAGGTGGACACAGTAATATTTTTAGCCTGCTGGCTGTCCATCTGTAAGTAGTTTCCTGGAGCTGTCACTTCTCCTTTCTTTGGAAATTGTTATGGCTTTGTCTTCCCAAGAAAAATAATGAGATCCATCTATCAAGGAAAAAAAAAAAAAAACAAACAAACAAACAATAAACCCTGTACCTTTCAAGTAATTTGTTTTCACCTGTGATTACCTATGTGCATTTGGTTAACTATCCATCATGTTGTATGCATGTAAAGAAGTGCATATTTTAGAAGGTTGAATCCATTGACCCTTTTTCTAGCTAAATATATAGGTAGCCCTTCCAGCTAAATCAGAGACTTGTAAAAATCAATTCTTTCACAGAGCTCATAAACAGTCACTTCTTTCCCTTGCATGCCCAGTGTTGATAAATCTGCAAACTTAATACAAACTAAACGGGTTGTTCTCTTTCATCCTTCCAAATTACATGCATGTTTCCCCTTAAATGCATCTTTGATTTTAATACCACCCGAACGTTTTCAGAAATTGGTATGGAATGAGCAAGTTAAATCAGCAGCTTCAACTTGATAATTTTTTCTATTTGTTAACAACAGTTTAGTGGAAATTGGTAGCATATATCAACATGCAAATGGAATATTTTTGTTCTCCCTTAAAAGCTGTATGTTTTTTCAAGTAAAAGGTACTAAAATAAAATGGCTTGGGCAGTAATTTGTTCATGGGTTTTTCTGACACTGAGCTTTACTGCTGCTGTATTGGTGACAAGGTACTTCAACGGTGAGAGTGGTTCTGGAATTAAGTACCCTCCTCTTTTTTATCCATCTGTACTATCAAAATAGACAGCCACCATTAAATAAACACTTGCCAAACACTTTAAAACCATAAAGAGGATACTGAAAGCCCCCAACTTAAAAGCAACCTGTGCTCTAAGAATTCACTTTTAAAGAGAGTTGTTTGAAATATAGAACCTATTATCCATGACATAGAGGTAAAATTCCCAGTTTAGTGCACTAGGAATACAGGGTATCATATATTAAAGATGTGCAGTAACTTATTCGGATCTTGTTTAACTTGACACGATTTGATTATAGATATGAGGAAAGTAAGAGGGAGAATTCAGGATTTTCTCACAATACAATTGCAAGGAAAAGAACTGTTATCATCCTGGTTGTTAAAGAATACAACAAAAGAGGGTAATAGGTACATTTCTATCTAGAAAACTAGGGTTTAAGGATAAAACAGGTTTCATCTGAGGAATATGAAGGGAATAATGTTTAGAAATTCTAAAGAACCTACAAATATTTAGTGATTATACAGGTAGAAAGCACTGGTTCTTTGTGTGCACTAATGTTTGGTTTTTGGTTCTAGGCATGTAACTTGGTTATAATTATAATTTTGATAGAGGATGAGAAAGAAGAGTATGGAAAAGAAAGCAAAAGGGAGTGATGAAGAAAGAGACTAAAACTATGCAAGAAGTAGAAAGAAAATAAGACAGAACAATGCCTGTCAGGAGGGTGAGAATGAAAGTATATTAGCATGGAGACCTTGGGTGGGTTCCTTAGACTTGTCTCTGTTTGTTCATTGCAAAACACACATAATACCAACTTTTATTTCATAGGCTTCTTATGAAGATTGCCCGGTGAATAGGAACCCCTCAATAAATGTTAGCTAGTATAAGGGTCACCATCTAATTTATCATCTATGTTGGAGATCAGCAAACTACAATCCATGTCCAAATCCAGCAACTTATTTTTATATGGCCTGTGAGTTAATGATTTTGATGTTTTTAAATAATTGGGAGAAGTCAAAAGAATCATATTTTGTGACATTAAAATTACATGAACTTCAATCTTAGTATCCATAAATAAAGTTTTATTGGAACGCAGCCACACTCACTAGTTTACATATTATCTGTAGCTGCTCTTGTGTGATGGGGGCAGAATTTAATTGTTGTCCAACCTGCAGAGCCTAAAATATTTCCTCTTTGGCCCTTGATGGAAAAAGCTTCACCACCCTGGTCTTTCCTAGGATATGCTGGAGAGTGAATTGGGTAGTATTGATAATAACATGAGACAATGAAAGGACACACACTGGGAAAATCTTGAGCAAGCCAGTATCATCACTTTCAGTGTATTTAGTATGTATGCACAGTAAGAAATAAACAGAACGGTGGATGGTGAGAAAATGATGAAAGAGATAGCATTTTATGCAAATTATTGCAGCTAGGGTCATTTATTAAAATATAAATTTTACTGTCAGTGCCCTTGCATCAAATCCACCAGCCATCCCAAGTGCTAGTAGAGCATAGTTAACCAGGTTCATCTACACAAAGCCTTATAGTTCAGTCCCTATCTACTTCTTGCACACCTTCTCCAAGAACTTTTGTTTTCATTGTGCTCTCATTATATTCACTTTTCTGTTTGGGGATATATTAAGTTAGTTACTATCTTATGGATTCTGCAAGGAAGGAATAAAAATAATATTTTTATTATCTCTGTAGCTGGAAGGAATTCTCTTTCCCTCGTGAAAGTCAGGTTCTTCATCCTCTCTCACCCCATCTAATCTGGTATTGCCCTTCACTCCATTATTCAATTGTATTAGCTTCTCAGCAATGCCGCTATGAGACATGAACCCACAAAAGCAAAACGTTTTGTTCTGTTGTCCTAGCTTTTGTAGCCTGCTCCAGTGCCCACCACAGTGTCCTGCGGTGGTGGGCACCCCGGCTTTGTGAACGCATCCCCCTAAGTGTTATATTGTCACCACTCCTTCTGTGCTGAACGAGTAAGTTGATCCACCCTCTGCTTTTCTCTTCCTGTCCTTCCAACAGGTTTTGGCTCTAGATGGGTAGTTTGGCACCCACACAAGTTTTAGTCTAGGTCTCTGGTATGAAGGGGCTCTCTGAGCATAGGAAGTCTCTCCTTCCATTTTATTGGTTGTGTGACCTGAACTTGATTATGTATAGATCTAGCGGCCCTTTGCTATCAAGGTGCTTCCAGAGCTTAGCCTCGCTTACTCATCCCTTATATTCTTCACAGAGAAAAGAGAAGAACAGTAAATTGCAAAAACAAACAAACAAACAAGCTTCCTTTGAGCTTATGCTACATTATTTTCACTTTTTAAAAAAGATTTAATTTATTTTTAGAGGGAAAGGAAAGGAGAAAGAGAGGGAGGGAAACATCAATGTGAGAGACCAAGAATCAAACCAGAGACCTTTCACTTTGCAGTTGATGTGCAACCAACTGAGACACACCAATCAGGGCTTATTTTCACTTTTTCTGTGTATTAGAGATTCCAAGTTTTGGAATAAACTGCTTATAGGCAGGCATCATGTATTTCTTTGTATCCAGCACAGCACTGGGACAGGCAGGGACAACGCTCAGGGAATAGTCATGGGTAAAGAGTATGGTTAACTCTCCATTACTGTCTGGGCTAATGGAACAAGCATCGGGATAGCTGATGATATTAAACCTATTTAGCTTTTGGAGGCATCCTTTGACCCTGCCACCCCTAGCCCCTATGCCAGTCACAGGTTTCTTTGATTTGCATTTTTTGTTAGGTTGGTGATGGATTTGTATTCTCGGAGCTCATGGAAGCCAGTCTTACATCATAGGAGCTTCCATGCAGGTCTTACTAATTGACTATGGAGCTCGAGTCAAGAAAGAAAAATAAAAAGTTTCTTCTGTTTGTTGGCTCACAAACTGGCCCCCGTACATGGAGGGGAGGGACAGCTCAAAGAAAGGCAGATCACTTCAAATTGGGATGCTGCAGTTTTATCAAAGGGGACAGGCTTACTAGGCTTGTTTTGGGTGATTTCAAGACAAAATAGATAGATCTCCACACCTGCCTGTCAGAATCTCTTAATATAGAAGCTTTACCTGGCTTTTGTCACATATGCCTTTTGTATGGTCTCAGAAACACCTGCCTCCATCAAAAATACCTCCTTAGAATAGCTCCTAGTGTGGGAATGGTGGGCAATTTGCATTCCAAGGACGGGGAATGGGTGAAGAGTCTCTGATCCACTGGTCCCTCTCCTTTTTCTATGACTCTTCCTCCAAACTAACCCACCCACCTACCCTTCAACTGGAGGCTACGTAGAAAAAAGAAAAAGTAGAAAGAAATGCAGGTTAGAAGGGTGAAATCTTCTCCAAGCCCTGATTGGCAAGAAGAAAGCCTGTGGTCAATTATCGACACAGTTAGAAACACACCAAATTTTAGTTTTCTAGAGAACCATATGCTGTTCACCAGAATATAAGTTGCATGAGAGAAAGTGTGTCTTATTTAACATATTACTTGCTATAAATCTAGTGCATAGGGAAGCAGGGAATGAACAAATATATTTTTTGCATGAAAGAATGACTTTTGCCCTTCCTTCCTTACTTAATCATTTAGTAATATCCAGCAGACTGTGTAGGTAAAAATTATATTATTTTCATAATTATATAATTCATATATAATTGATAAATATATTTATAAATATCTTAAAAGTAGAGCTTTACAGATAGGAAACAACAATAGAAGAATTAGAAAATATGCAACATGAGGTTCTCTCTGGGTTGTTGTCAAATGCTTTGGAATACAATGATTCATCTACTACAAACAAAATATTATCCAGCAATGAGAAAATACCATAATACAAAAAAATTGATTTAAAAAAATCATTGCTATAATGATCAGTAAAAGTATGGCTTCTTATTGTAAGTGCCTGCAATTTAGGAGAAAGCTTTCAGCATAGATACATAACATGTTGAAAATCAGAGTTCATGTAATTTGATCAAAAAGCTCCAACCTTTGAAAGATAATAAATAATACAGAATTTAGGAAATTGCTTTAAATATTTGTTTCTCTGATTGGCTGAGATCACTCACAAATTGTTTCACATTTTAGGTATTGAAAAATAAGTCTGAATTACACATTTATCTTGATGACAAGTGGAAATCCAACACAATTTTTATGCTAAGATATGGAGGGAAACATTCTCCATTAGTAATGACATTCTCATAGGTGTTTATAATGTTCTTTGTTAAATTTCCTATTTTATAGGGAAGATATAAGCAAGAAATTTTTTCCAAAACTTCATCAAACAAGTCTTTAATCTTTCTCTCTTTTCTTCTTTTGTTGAAAATTAGATAAATGCATGTGATTCTATAGTGGATAGCCCATTACTAAGATGTAATTTAAATGATGAAAACCCTTACATTATTAGTGTCTTTTATAAAAAGGCAAGCAAGCTTGGTATTCAAAGAATGGAAATATAGAATTGCTCAAATATTCCTTTCCTTCCCACTCTTCAGGTTCTTTCATGCTTTACTAGTTTCTTTTAAAGGTTATTTAAATATTGGAAGATATATTATTCTAAACACTGTCTACAAACTATTCAGCAACCTTAGAAAAAAAGAGCTATTGCCAAATAAAATATTTTTTACAAAATTCTCAGAAGTCAGTTCACAAGTATACAATAATACATAATATCAAAAAATATTTTCAGACCTTTCACAAATAATGCTCAAGCAGTTAAGGAAAATTTAGAAATGATGTCTGTAGGTAATCTCAGCATGTAAAAAAAATTGTTCTATTATAGCTGTCCCAATTTTCCCATTGCTCTCCCCTGCACCTCCCCTTCCTACAGTCAGTCCCCACCCTATTGTCCATGTCCACGAGTCATTTATACCTGTTCCTTGACTAGACCCTTACCCTTGTCCTCCTTTATCCCCCTCCAGCTCTGGTCATTGTCAGTCTGTTCCATGCTCCCATGCTTCTGAAAAAATGTGCTTCACTTATCAAGAGAAAACTGAGTGAAGTAGAGCTAGAGATGAGAGAGTAACTAATAAAAAAGTATCACAATATGTGTGTTTCAACATAAGCAGTGCAAATATTGGTACACTTCTGGCAGTGGAAGCAGTCACACAGTCACACTTACCCTTTTATCTACCAAATAAAACTACCATTACAATTTTAAAACATTTCCTTCCATTCTGTTACCCAAAGTATCTTTGTCCATCATGATGATATCAAAAAACTAATTAAATTATAAACATAAATATACATGTGAAGTTTGTTAACCTTATTTTTTTTAAATTTAAGATTATGGCCTAAATTGTTTTTCACATTTTGCATAGTCTTTAAGATAAAAACCTTAAGATCAAAATTAAGATCACTGTTTGCTTTAGCATATGTTTCTAATGAGGAAAATACTATATATTGTTATATAATTTTTCTAGTATAGGGTATTTCTTTTCCCCCCACATTTTATTTATTTATTTATTTTAAAGATTTTATTCATCACTTTCAGAGAGAAGGGCAGGGAGGAAGGAAGCATCAATGTATGGTTACCTTTTACCTGTCTCCAGCTACAGACCTGGATGGAGACCTGGCTTGCATCCTGGTTATGTGCCCTGACTGGGGAATCGAACCAGAGACCTTTGGGTTCTCAGGCTGGTGTCAATCCACTGAGCCACACAAGCTAGGGCTCCCCCATGTTTCATTATTGTGATGAATGTTGTGATAATTTACAGGTTTGTGCTTGCTCATGTGTATATTTATCAAAAATTTTGTATATTTACCTTAGGATAGACTGTCCCATTTTATGGGTCATGAAATGTAATTCCTATGTATATTCCAAAATATAATTTGTCATCAGCAGTGTAGGATAGTTAACACTTACTGGGTTCTTATGTACCAGGCATTCCTGTGAATAAACTTTCACATAAATTAGCATATTTAATTCTCACAGCAGTCCTTAAGATATATAGTGTTATTGTTCTCATACAAAAATAAATTGAAGAATTGAATGTGAAGAAATTGTACCCCAGAGACATTAATTAATTTTCCCAAGGATGCACAATTAATAAGTGGTACTAAGATTACTAGTTTAATATGTTCTTTAATATTAGATAAAGTATATTAAAATTTATTTCTGCTAAGATAATGGCCAAAATAATAGCTTTATGTTATTTAACTATCATTTGTTTCATTAGTGACTATTTTTCTTTCTCTTTTCCCCACTTCTCTTTTACTACTGGATTAGTTACCTGTCTCATGTTATTGCTATGTGGAATAAAATTACCATATATGAAGGACTGCCAGTGTCAAGCACGGTCATAGCTATTTGGTGGATGGTGGTATTAATGCTATTTTTAGCTAGCTACAGAGAGAATTAATACAAAAATCCAGAACCATGTATCTACAATATATCAAATTCATTGGCTCTTCTGTTATACCACTGTTTTCCTTATTAAAAGGAAATCAGTCTAGGTTCATATATTTATTTTATATACAATTGCTCCTGAAAGTAAGATAAACCAGCATGCTAAATGTAATTTCTGGAATGGACTTGAGAATTTTGAACTTTTTTGATATCCCTAGCAATAAAATATATTTTAGCATACATTACAAATATATGTATAGTTATTTACAATACAAATGCATTATATGTTTATAAAGCATAAACAATTGACTTATAAACAGATTATAAAATACATAGAATTTTAATGTGAAATATTTTAAATAATTTTATCTTATTTACAAATGTTATGAAGTACTTGTTTTTGCTAAAAATATAAATATATATATGAAAGTGCACCTCTACACCACAGAAGGTCACACCAGAAAGACAAGAAGCCAAAGCAGCCTAATCTAAGAAGCAGAAACAAACAAGAAGAGTCACCTAAAATGGGGAGACAAAGAAACAAACCTCCATCAAAAGGAAAAGGGGAATCCCCAGAAAGAATGCAAAATGAAATACATAAAGGCAAGCAAACTATTATACATGGAATTCAAAATAATGATTGTAGAGAAGCTCAATGAATTCATCGAGCTCAAAGAAAACTTCAAATGACTCCAGGGAAACTACAAACACCTCCAGGGAAGCTACAAGGAACTGACTGAGAACTACACCAGAAGTAAAAAGCACATAGACACTATCAATAAGAGCCATGAGGAAATGAAGAATACAATTCCCGAATTGAAGAAATATAGTAGAAGGAATCAAATCAAAAGCAGGCTAGAGGGAGCAGAGGATTGAATCAGCAAGCTGGAGGACAATGCAGAAAAATATTCCCAGGCAGTGCAACAGAAGGGAAAAGACTGAAAAAGAATGAAGAGGTTTAAAGAGAGCTGCAAAATAGCATGAAATGCAATATCTATATCATAGGGATACCAGTAGGAGACGAGAAACAAGGGGTTGAAAACCTGTTTGAAAAAGTAATGACAGAAAACTTCCCTAACTTCATGAGCAAAAATGTCACTCAGGTTCAGGAAGCAAAGAGGATTCTAATTAAGATGAATCCAAACAGACCCCCTCCAAAATGCATCATAATTAAAACAGCAAATTTCAAAGACAAGGAGAGAATCCTAAAAGCATCAAGAGAGAAACAGCTAGTAACATATAAGGGGGCTCTGATAAAGTTATCAACTGATTTCTCAACAGGAACACTACAAGCAGAAGGGAATGGCAAAAAATATTCAAACTAATCAAAAGCCTGCAACCAAGACTACTCTACCCAGCAAGGCTGGCATTCAAAGTGGAAGATTAAATAAGGAGTCTTTCAGACAAAAGAAGGCTAAAAGACTACATCTTTACCAAACCAGCATTGCAAGAGATGCTAAAGGGTCTGCTTTAAAAAGATAAAGAAACAAGAACACAAGTACAAGGGGGAAAATTACAATGAATAAGTACCTATCAATAATAACCTTAAAGTAATGCATTAAATGCACCAGTCAAAAGACACAGGGTTTCTGATTGGATAAGAACCAACTTTAACTTATGAATGCTTAAAAATCTTGTTATAAGTAGATTTTACTAAATAACATATAGTTTTATATGTTTGTTATCTGCATTACTGCAGGTTAAGTTTTCTTAGATTGGAATTATTTCCTAAATCAAGTTACTTGCTATAGCTCCTAGAAAAATCAAATGCAGTTGGAAAAAACCAAGTAAGAAAATGTGAATGTATATTACATAGAATGCATGCTATCTTTCTTATTCACTGTTACAAAATGTATGCTTGTTTGTAAGTGTATAATATGTAGGTTTTATTAGCAATCTGTGTTTTAAATATCAACCAACTGGGAGTTGGTGTGTTGAGAAATTAGTCTATCTTTAGATTAGAAAAGGTGGTGAGGGTGGAGACTAAGTCGGGATGGAAGTTACCAACTACTAAATTATGTATGATTTTTGTACATAGGCAATATACATATATTCTCATAAAATATATAAGTATATTTCATAAAAGCCATATCAGATATGATTAGGTATCATAATTTTACCTTGTATTCTGACAGAGAAGGAGCTCCTACCTGTGCTGTTTCTTTATTTTTTCTTTCACTTAATTATATTACTTTTTCTTTCTATTTTCTTTTTTCTTTATTTTTGCAGAAATATTTTAGGCCTTTTTTGAGGGTGGTATTAGTGAAAACTAGATAATGAAATCTCCAAATCCACTTCTCTCAGCATCAATATACTAAGCGGTGTCAAAAAATTTTCTAGATTTTTATGAAATTTACTCTCAGGATATCTTTTAGGAAGTGACAGTTGACATTTGAACCAAGTGAGGATGCCAATTTCGATGAAATAATTAAACAAAAATAAATATATTTAAATGTTACCATAGGAGACCATCAGAGAAATGTGTAGTGTTTAAGTGCTCGTAGTTGAATAAAGTATATGTGTACCTTTTCTCATGAGTGTGAGCACATGAGGATTAATATCTATACTATTTGGTGGCAGGATCCTTTGGACAGTCTGGGAGCCTAGAATAGAGCCATGTGCTTTGAATTAATTAGAAAGATGCCATTAGTCCTTGGCAAGCTATAGTGGAGGGTTGGTAATACAGATATGAAAGGACTGAGTGAGGACTTTTGTCACCCTCAGGTCCTTAGGCATTTCACAGACCTAGGTTTTAGTCTAATTCCTGCTATTTAGAGTATGCATTACTTTGGGGGTTTTAAGCCTCAATTTTATGCAAAAATGGAGTTATTTTTCTCTTGGGGCTGCAAGAAAATATTAGGTTGTGGAAGTAGATTGCTTAGACTCAATTCTAGTGCATAGTAAGTTCTCAGCCATTGTTGCTGTAGCCAGCCTAGCATGGAGCCAGTCCACTTGGGTTCATTCCCACTTCACAAAGAATGTTTGTGAGCCTTGAGCACGGCACATAACTGCTTTATGCTTCATTTCCTCACCGGTAAAATGGCAACAAAAATCCTACATCACGGAATTATTATGAAGGTAAAATTTAGTTAGTTGTTAGAATTAGAGGTGCTCAGAAGTGTCTGTCATTCACCTAATAAACATTAAATGTTTGCTGTTAGTATTGTTGTTTTAAATATTAGCACTAAAACCTTAAAATAGCTTCCAGTGTTAGCAGCCTAGGAAGAAACATGTTCTCTATTGTTTGGTTTATCACATTTTCTTCTCTGTCTCCCACTGTCTCCCCCACTGCCCTCCAGTGTCATAGGATGGTATTCATGATATTACACCTGGAAGTGTAGTTGTTCATGTTCAACTATCTTCCTGCTTTTTGACCAATTAGCTATCTCTGAGCTTTAATATGGTTTGTCCATATTTTCATACTTAGTACGTAATCCCTTGTCCTGAGTTGGTCATTCTTTTCTTTGTTTTTAAAGATTGTATTTTATTATTTTTAGAGAGGGAAGGGAGAGAGGCAGAGAGGGAAAGAGACATCAACGTATGGCTGCCTTTCACCTGCCTCCAGTTACGGACCTGGCTGGAGACCTGGCTTGCAACCTGGTTATGTGCCCTGACTGGGGAATCAAACCAGTGACCTTTGGGTTTGCAGGCCGGCGCCGTATCTACTGTGCCACCAGCCAGGGTCTAGTCATTCTTTTCAATGACCAGAAAAGTGAGACTGTTTTCAAAAGTGAACCATGAAAATTCCACAGACTTATTTTTATGTGTTCTTATTTTCTGTTCTCCCTTAAATACTTTTCCTCACAATATTACGCAATGTATAGCCATTAATTATTTTTATAAAAGTAAAGATCTTCATGGTATTTTCTTTTTTAATCTTTTATTCCACCTGCTTTTAAGTTCTTAACCTTCAAGTTCATAACTTGACAATGCTTTCATAGTTTCCATTAATATAGTAAAGTGAATATGTATGTGTATATGTGTGATATACATGAACACACCTTTGTGCATACATAACTACATATATATATATATATATATATATATATATATATAACTTCTAGTATGAGTGAAAGTGAAAGTGCAATTGAATGTCTATGTAGGGGAAACACAGTGTAGGAAGTGAGGAAGAGTATGGCATAACTCAAGTTTCATGATTTGCACCATCCCACCTTCTCCAGGCCTTAGGACCCAGGAGCATGATATATTTCACTCATGGAGAACTATGCAGAAGGGTGTGACCTCTTTCTTTGTCCTTGTTGCTTCATTAGAGTGGTTTTTTTCTGAATTATAGGTATATTTTGGGCCTGCAGATAATTCTTTTTATCTCTCTGTGTCCTGAGCCATGTTATCAATGTGCTACCCTTTTGCTTTCCTCTGCCATGTGCCATGTCCCCCTTCTTGCTTGGCTGGAGCTCCTGATGGCCTGGCAGGACTATATGCACAGCTTTAGCTAATTAATTGCTTCAGCAGAGCTGTAAAGTGTACTTACCTTGAGTGCACTTCTAGCGGGTGCTATAGATTTATTAGAGAAAATTATGGATCTTGAGTAATAGCTTATATATGCATATGCACATTAGAATTAGAATTGAGTAGAAACAGCAGAGCTTAATTTTTAAAATAAAATTATAACATATGATTTAGCCATATGTGTTTATATGTAAAAAGCTTATTATTGAAAACGGGTTTCCTTTTGCTTCTGTAACCACTACAATAAATAGGAAAGCACATAATCCCTTGAGTGCAAAGCATATTGTAAGGATCCTACTTTCTTTTTCAAAACACATTTATGCAACTTGAAAGTGTATTTCAACTGTACTATGTTATTGTTTGTGTTAAAAGCAGCAAGTACTCAAATGCCCAGCTTGACAATATCTTAAATGCAGTGTGCCCTTTATTTGTCAATCTAAGTCAGCTTCCTTAAGCCAGATGAGAATATCCTCTCTTTGGCTGATCTGTGAAACGTGACAGAGGCATCTTGTCATGGGCCTCTTCCAAGAGCAGCACATGGCAGCTTTCTCCCAATATTTTTAATCAGTTTTCTTGTCAGCTACTCCGTTCCTTTCAACCTCTTCCAAGTTCTTTTCTCTGGAGTCTGAGGCAGACCGACAGAGCAGGTTGGACTTCAGTGTGACAGCTGGGCATTCTTCCTAGAACAAACACAGCATGGATAATATTATTTTTGAATCACATATCTCTCAGACTGAAAACATTGCTGTGGGTAGCAGGATATCTCACCAGTTTTTGAAGACCATTCTCCTCAGTCTGTCTATATTTATGTCTTCTTTTGTTCCTGCCCTTCCTTTTCACCCTATAACCTTTACTTTTTTCAACCACAGTCCATTATGAGAAATCCTAATTCTCACTATACTTTACTTGGATGTGCTCATTATAGCAATAGAACAAACGCTAGAAATAGAAGTCTGAGGATGAGATACCTAATTACTGAGTTACAATGAGAATTTCTAAAATGAAACAGAACATAAGAAACACTTTGTACTGAACGGTATTTGTTGGACATTTTTCCAAGTGAAGCTTCTAAGAAGTTTTTTCTCAACATCAAGGCCTTACTTACATTATTATACTGAATTTCTCTGGGCAGTACAGTGGGAAAATATGTGCTATTGATTACAATTCTCCACTCTGCTACTAACTAGTAGCTGCATTTTTTCTTGTTTATTCATTGATGTGTAACTTTGTGTTAGCTTAAGGTGTACAATATCATGCTTTGATATATGTATATATTGTGAGATGGTCACTAGTTAATATCTACCACCTTACAAAGTTAGAGAATTTTTTTCTTGTGGCAAGAGCTTTTAAGTTCTACTCTCATAGCAATGTTCATATATACAATAGAGTGTTATGAACTAGAGTTACCATGCTGTACAATCCATCCCCAGAACTTACTTACAACTGGAGGCTTGTACTTTTTGACCAGTTTCACCCATTTCCCCCACCTCCCACCTCTGATTCCTGCAAACAGCAATCTGTTGTTTCTGAGTTTCATTTTGTTTTGTTTTTTAGGTTCCCTATATGAGTTAATACAGTAATTTGTCTTTCTGTGTCTGCCTTATTTCACTTAGCATAATGCCCTGAAGGTCCATTCATGTTGTTACAAATGGCAGCATTTACTTTTTTATGGCTGAATAGTATTTCATCTTACCACATTTTCTTTATCCATACATTCATTGATGGGCAGTTACGTAGTTTGCATGTCTTGACTCTTATAAATAATGATACAGTGGATACAGGTGCAAATATCTCTTTGAAATAGTAATTTCATTTCCTTTACATATACAGAGTGCATATAATAAAGGGGCAAAATTTTAGTAAAATAAACAACATACCATAAAAGTGTTATATTTTGAAATAAATGTATTCTTACATGTAAATAAATAAACATAGTCATTATCTTTTGAATTGTTCGAAAAAGTATCCATTTGCTGCAATAATAGACTCGACTTGACTTGAGAATTTTGAGCACACTTTAATGAACTTTTCTTTATCCATGGACATCATAGTGCTTTCAATCTTAGCCTTAATAGCCTCTTTATTGGAAAGAGGTTGTTTATTAACTTCTCTCTCACAAATGCTCCATGAATAATAGTGAAAAGGATTTGCATCTGGTGAACTAGGTGGCCAGATCTTCTTTGACCAGAATTCAGAAATATTGACACAGAAAATCTTGCACCTTTTTTGGCATTGTGTGCTGGTGCACCATCTTGTTGGAAGATAAAAGTGACTTGCTTCCTCCACAGTACAACCACTTCTCTCAAAAGGTCAAGATAAACATCAGCAGTCACCTTCAAGCCTTGTGGGAAAAAATGAGGGGTCATGATATCTCCTTCATTGCTGACAACACCTAACACCATCACTGTAGCAGGAAATTTCCTTTTCATGACAATTGGGGCTTCATTAAGATTCTCACAGAGACACCTATTGGGTCTTCTGTTGACTATTTGGTCCTGCTGAGAATTCTTTGCATCAAAGAAGAAAATCAGAGGGTTTTTTTCTTTGGGACTTTTCCATTTTGTTAGTAGTTTCCTTGCTTTTTCAAAGTGCCTTTCCTTTGTCTGCTGTGTCATAAACTGGCCTCTTCTAAGAACATGCGATCTGTATCTGAGGGTTTCAGCACTAATCTTGCAACACGTTGCATCCAACATCTGCAGTTCTCTTGCTATGGAGTGTATTGACTTTCCTGGATCTTCATTGATGTCCTTCCTCCTGGATTCTGTGTACAATATCCGGACTTGTGCAATCCTTGCGTACCTTATGCACTTTCCTTGTTGGTGTGGCAACATCACAATCAGCATCATACACCTTTTTCACATTGTCAACTGCGCGTAAAGGGAGGTTATCGAAGTCTGCAATTTCCTTAGCAGTTCTCCCTGCATGCAGTCCAGAAATTATAGTTGCTCTGACATTGTATTCCTTCAACATGACAGTTGCTTTCAGAATTGAATACTTTATATCTGAAACAATGATGTTAAATCATAACCTTATAAACATAGTTTTTCAAAATAATTAGAAACACATGAAATAAGGAGATGCAAAGTTATTGCCAATTGATTTCACGTGCCATGTATATACTAAGAAATAGAATTATTGGGTCATATGGTAATTGCATATTTAATTTGTTGAGGAATCTCTGTACTTTTTTTTTAAAGATATATTTGTTATTTTCAGAGAGGGTAAGGGAGAGAGGCAGAGAGGGAGAGACATCAACATATGTTTTTCTCTCACCTGCCTCCAGCTGCAGACCTGGCTGGAGACCCGGCTTGCAACCTGGTTATGTGCCCTGACTGGGGAGTCAAACCCAGTCAGCAACCTTTGGGTTCGCAGGCCAGCATCTTTATCCACTATGCCACCAGCCAGGGCTCTGCACTTCGGAAAAATGCAAATTCCTGTTATAATTCAAAAATACTGATAACGATATCTTTTTTTTTTTTTGTACAGAGATAGTATGTGGATTAAATTAAATCCATCTTTTCTTCCATATTAATTGGCAGCTATTTTGTGGCAGGCATTTAAGAGCCAAATGTAACACTCAGTAGTAAAACAAAATCAAGCTGAGGAAGTGGGTTTGTAAAGAAAGAATAATAGCGGTGTGTGCCGCAAACTGTTCTAAAATCTTTTCATGTACTAAGTCATGCAATCTATAATACAACTTTGGCAAATGGGCACTATTATTATTCTTAATTTATATATGGGAAAACGGAGGCGTATGGAATTTTAGTAATTTATTCAAGGTTATGCAGTTAATAAGTGGACATTTAAGGATATAAAACTAAGCAGCATGTCTCTCCTACCCAAACTTTTAAACACTCTAGTAATAATAATTATACTAAATAAGCATACTTAAACAAAATGAATGAGACAAAAGACAAAGACATTTGAGTGAGAGAAGATATCATTTACAGGATCCACAGTATGTGTTCAATAAATGTTACTCGGGGACAGAGGGGAGCAAAAAGGGGATGGATGTAATACAACAACAATAAAATTAAAAAAAAAAAAATGTTACTCTTTTCCTATTTTTTTGGTAGCTTGAGTTGGAAACGACATGCAGCTTCTGTTGTGTCAATGAAACTTTGTTTTAAACTAATTGTACCAATTCTGTCTCAGGCAATGATTGTAAAAGGCTACTCAATAATGTTGGCGTTCAGTCTTGCCATCATCCTCTTGGTTGCACCTCACATTTCCTAGTGTACCCCAGCCATGCGCATGCTCCATTTCCTTGGAGAGCGAACGTGGGAGAGCCTAGGTGTGGCTAAGTGGTACATATGGACAACATTCAACATTTTTCAACCCAGAGAAAAAAGTTTTCTTGCCCACCAAGGTTGTAAACTTATTTTGAAGGGTAACTTAATTACAAATTTTGGGGAAATGGACCAACATCATCAAGCCATTTAGTATTGTTTCCTGAGGGGTAGCACAACCCAGGGCCAACAAGGAGGAAGCATTTCATGAGAAAGGACCTTCTGAGACATGGGTGGCAAACACAAGGCCCAGCGGGCCAAATCCAGCCCTCCACCTTGTTTTATCCAGCCCTAACCTTTGACCCAGGACCTTGTTTTCA
Organism: Noctilio leporinus; assembly: GCA_004026585.1. Classification (NCBI taxonomy): domain Eukaryota; kingdom Metazoa; phylum Chordata; class Mammalia; order Chiroptera; family Noctilionidae; genus Noctilio; species Noctilio leporinus. Next base: position 233,420 of record PVIW01001452.1, on the reverse strand, counting down.
CCTGGCTCACTTAACTGTTAAAGAGTAGTTACCTTTATACAGTCCTAAAATTGCATTCTGCCCTTTGAAGGCAACCACTCACTGGTGTGGCCCCCAGTGAAAATGAGTTTGCCACCCCTGTTCTAAGAGATGAGTAGTGGAGGGTGGGTGCTCTGGTCTCATGGGCTTGGGTGAAGTGATACAACTCGAAACACCGTGCAGTAGAATCACTAGTAGCTTAGGCCTGCTTTGCTGTTGCAGGGACGCCTTGAAATGATCTCAGCTCCTATCAGCAGGGACCACAGCTTTTTCTGTTGCCTTTTAAGCTTTTGTCACACAGGTGTTTTGATTTCCTGGTTGGAAATCTGCCTTTCTTGAGAGCCGACTGAAGCTTCCCGTGGTTTTTATGACTGTGTGGGCGTTCGGCTCCCCTAACCCCTGAGTTGTTCAAGGATAAGTTGTATATATATAAGTAGGGAATGCACTACATTTTGAAAACATTCTTGTCTATTTCTTGCATCTCAGGAAGTTTGAGTAACTGTGCTGCAGACCCATGGCCACCACATCATCCGTCTTTGTGGCTCTGCCCATGGAATTTCATCTTTCTCGCTCAGGTTTTATTGAATTTTATTGCCTCTTTTCAACATTTTGTCTTAGAAGTTGTTCACAGTCACCTCAATTCTGTAGAACAATGACCTGGCAAAATCTGCCCGTGTGAAGCTATCTTCATTAGAATTGTTGGCTAACAATCCCTGAGCTTCAGGAGAATTGTGAGTGAGAAGCTGTGATCCTGGCTGCCTCACTTATGAGAGCCGTCTGCTTAGGGCAGCTGGCCAGAGAGTTAGGCTGCAGCAGTCATTCCAGCCCAGAGGATGCACCATGAATCTGGAGTCCAGTCAGTTGTTTGGGAGAACAACCCCATTCTGTTTTCATCATGGTATGACTTTTCATTCGTGATGTCTGGAGGAACGCAGGGAAAGATGCTGTTGCACAGAAGCAGTTCCTGGTTGCCTAATCAGGTGACCTGCAGCACGTCCAGATTGGGTGTGGGGCTTGCTCAGGCCTGGCTCTCCTGTGGACATATGGCGCAGATGTTGGTGAGTGGACGAGAGCCATGCATAGAGGTGATGTTGCTATTTTTGTTCTCTGAGATCTGCTAGCAGGTGCCACCTGCCTCAACCAAGAACACGTCACTGATGACTGTGCTCACTCAGCAACTAGCCAGGAGGTATCCATCCCCTTCTGGCACTCATAGAAAAGTCCAGATGGTCTCCTGTGAAGCTGACCTCTGCTTCTATGCCAGGGTAAGCTGTGACCAGTCATTGTTGTGTTGGTCATTTTGCCTTTTGTACATACTTGTATGTTTCCTGGTATTTTGTTAACCGGCATCACCCCCAATAAATTTAATAGAAAGAAAATGACATTGAGTCCTGGATCAGGTAATAGGAGAGCAACCGTTGATTTATTATTTGAACCTAACAAATCAGTATCTCTTTACCTTTTACCTTCAGTTACTCCACTGTTGGCAAATCTTTCCTTTGAGGTGAAAAGCTTACGTCTCATTTATATCTTTTCACCTGTAGCAGCCACCATGCTCTCTGCATTTCTCCAGTTAGGCCCCATGTGAATTACTGTCCTATTGATTGTATACACATTTTAGATAACTAATGGACTTGTTTTTGTCCCAAGCATGACTTCCAGGCCTTCATCCCTTTTTAACTCTCCCAGCCTGCCACCTCTGGGCCTAAACATCAGCCAGAGACAGTACATAATCCTTTGTGTAATGCACTGGCTTCTAACCTGCCCTGAACTTCTCAAACTTGCTTTTGTTCCTGCTTTTTATTGCCTGGCCCTGGCTTTTTCCTCAAATATAGATGTGTTTCTTCATTTTGGATCTGAGTATTCTCTGATAAAACATCACTAACCAGTGTAGATCGGCCTTCCTCCCATTCCTCCCCTGCAGTCTGCTGTTAGCCATACTAAGAATCCCTGGCATTTGTCTCATGGCTTCCTGTCTCAAGTGGCAATCCTGGAGTGGGACACTCCTGGAGAAGGCTCTCAAGTCATGCTCCTGAATTTGGGCCTCCAGCCTCATCCACCCTTCTAAACCCAATCTGAATATATCATACCTGTGCTCCGACACCAACAAATGACTTCCATACCCTATTGGAAAATTCATCATTCTCTAGAATTCAGAAGCCTCCATGATTTGGCCATTCTTCCTTCTCAACTCTTATCATATCTTTCCTCCATCTGCTCCTCTAGGCCATTGCCCTTTTTCCCATTGTCCTTCCTGCCTAAATGTCAAAGGCTCACTCTATAAAAATGTTAGTAATGTCTAGATTCTCAAAGAGCATTGCAAAGATACCTTCTCTATGAAACATCTTTTTGTTTACCAAACCAAGTTTTATTTTTTTCCTCCTTGGAACTGTGTGCCCCTGTTGCTATACTCTCCATGGTGTAATTTGTAGGTTATTATTTGTTCATTGTTTTTTTAATTAATCATTTGCCCTACCTCAATTCCCAATTATATTGTAGGTTATTTAAAGACTGGAAAAATATCTACATCATTTTTAGCTCATCAGTATTTATAGGTTTAAATCTTGTATTCCTACTGTAATTATTTCATTACATCTTAAATAATGAAGATATTGACATTATTGGTGGTGTGATTTTAACAAAAATTCTATTCTGGACTATTTTTCCTTTTTCTCTTCCTACCTGTGGTGTGTTTCCTCATTGCTGGTATGCCTTTACCAGGCACAGCAGTGGGAGCAAAGAAAGTAGTCAAACTTCAAATTAGTCCATTTGGACAGATGAAACAGTGGAATCGGGGAATGATTCTTCAGTATTAGTAGAACTCATATATATATATATATATATATATATATATATATATAATCATATAATCTTTCATGTGAAAGCATAAATTAGAGATTTTCCCCTCAGTGCTTGTGTGAAAGAGAAAGCAGAATATGTTTGATTTTTTGAGTGTTTATAATCTTAGATAATAATGTAATCACTTGCAAAAATTAATAGTGTTCTAATTTTCATGTAGCTGAAGAAAGATATGGTTTACTGACTTATAACCATGCTCATTTTTTACCTCTTTCTCCTTAGCAATTCCACTCAGTTGGCATATAAATAGATAACAGAATGTGTCAGTGCAAAACTACCTGTTCCAGGTGTGCCATTTATTTTGCTAAGCCTATAGCACTGGGGAGTATTAATCAAGGTACAATTCACCCTGAAGTGACAGTTCTTAAGACCCAGGAAACCTGCTTTTCAGCTCTCAATGAGAGGAGAATACTCAAGACAAAATTAAAGGCAGTAGACAGAGAAGAAGTAACTGATAATGCAGATAAAAAAAAAAAAAAAAAAAAAAGGAAAGAAAAACATATTGTCCTCAGAGAGAAATGGTGGGAAGAATGGGATTGCAGACCTAGAAAGGGAAGGAAGCTTTGGCATCAAAGAATTAACAGAACTGTGAAAGGTAGATTAACACGCATAGGAGGTCCAAGAAAAAGCTGGTTCTGGAGGCTGGCTCAGCAGTCCTCTGAGAGCCAGGCCTCCAGGGGGTCCCCACACTGGGCCTCTGATCTGAGACAACCTTCTCAGGGTTTCCATCTCCCCTTGGGGTTCTACATCTGTAAACTGAAGACACTGTATGATTTGCAATAGAGATTTGCTAAATTCTTCAAGATCTTACTTGAAAGGCTGTCATGTTTCCAGAGAGTTAGAACTGGATTAGTTGATCTTTTGCGATTCTAGATCAATCAGTCTAAATCTACTCAAGTGATTCCCTTCACTACTTTTTTTTTTAGATTTTATTTATTATTTTTAGGGAGAGGGGAAGGGAGGGAAGCAGAGGGAGGGAAGCAGAGAAGGAAAGTATGGTTGCCTTTGACCTGCCTCCACCTACGGACCTGGCTTGCATCCCTGGCTAGGAATTGAACCAGCGACCTTTGGGTTTGCAAGCTGAGGCCTATCCACTGAGCCACCAGCCAGGGCTCTCCTTTACTACTTTTTACTTAAATACTCCTGATGGTCAGCACTATTTTAAAAAATTTGAACCTCACTTTTTACACTTTACCAAATGCTTCCGTATATATTAAAATTTTGTTTTGTCAGTTACCAATTTGTATTTAATATGGACATAGACTTGGTGAGGCTGTTTTTTAGTAACCTTCCAACAACTATATATATTACTTCCCTTGAGTTAATATTATTCCAAAAACCATTATAAGAACAAATTTCTCAGTAAAAAAGAAAAAGGAAGAAATACACTGAAGATAATTAGTGTGTCTTAACTGTCCTCCTTGATTGGATCCAAGTTTGCACACCAGCTCACACACAACTACTTGCAACAAAATTATTTTTCCTGGCTCATTATAGGAGACCTTGTATATCCTTTTCCTTATCCTCTTCATTTCTATAAATGAGGAAAATGTTTTATAATAAACATTCTGGTATATGAATCTTTAATATTTTCCCTACTACTTTATTTCTAGATATTTCTTACTGCCACATCCTATTGCCAGAAACTTCAGAGAAATCAGGAGGCCTTGCAGACTAAATTTTTTATCATAAACTAACTTACCTAGATCTGTGTAAATACCACCATAGTAATAAAACTAGATTGCAGAGAAGTTGGTTTCAAAGATTTATTTATTCATTGTCATATGATGGTGTAGGTAAAATAAAAATAAGTTTCCTAGTCTGTAAAAAGAATCACTTAGTCTGATATTAAAAGACTTATATTGTATATTAAAGTTCCTGTATGTAGGTTTTACTTGGCACCTATATCTCAAAGATTTTGATCTGCCAAGGACCCCTTGATGACTAGGGAACTTATTTTATTTACCAACATAACTGAAAAAATACAAGGTATGGTGTTTCTGTATAGCAATAAAATCAATTTCATATGTGATTAGTGGAATCAGACAAAACTTTTTCAAATAAACTTATATTACTAGTTTGATAAAATGACCACACTTTATTAAGTTGTACACAAGATTTGCATATGTTTTTAAACAGTATTCTGTTTCTGCTGTTTACTGAAGTTGAATGGTGGTCTCTTTGAAGTGTGTAAATATAGTCATTATGTATAGAAGTTGGTAATTGCTCATACATTCTGTTTTCTCTTGAAGATACATTTTGTAAAAGGAATTTAAGGGGAGGGGAAAATTACTTATTACTTTTAGTAAAATATGCTATAATTTAGTAAACAAGTTGAATCTTCTAGCAGAGTCATAATATATACAGAAAATATTATCAGTAAATATTATAATGGTTCTTGAAAATACTAAGAAAAACTAATTTGAAATGCAAAACTACAGACTTTCAGGACCAGAATTTACTTGCAAAAATCCAGTTACAACGTCCTGTTACAACTTGAGGAAAATAAGGTTAAAAAATGTTAAATGATACTTTTGTTGGATGACAATGCTTGTTGGAGAAAATACAAATGAATTTATGTTAAATATAATTAACAATTATCACTAAATTACTAGTGATCCAACCTCTACAACACCTTGGTCAGCTCCACGAGGATTGCCTGTAGGCAACTAGAGCACAGAGGTACCTACTGCTCCTATTGCATGAAAGCCGAGTGTAGGAGTTTTGGAAAGGTGTTTTAAGAACACAGAGATAGAGGCAAATAACAAGCATTAGACATGGGGTGGCATGGCAGAATCCATGACCATGAGTAGTGAGAGAAAGGGAAACTGGAGCAGGAGTTTGGATTCTGAGTTAGTGGCAAGGATTGGATCTGACTTAGCTTTTAGTCCTCTAACTCTGACACTGGTGATCTTTCCACTGTATTCCTATGCCAAACATCAATGAAAATCAAAATGTTTTTATTTTATTTTATTTTAAAGGTTTTATTTATTTTTTTTAGAGAGAAGGGAAGGGAGAGAGGCGGAGAGGGAGAGAGACATCAATGTATGTATGGTTGCCTTTCACCTGCCTCCAGCCACAGACCTGGCTGGAGACCTGGCTTGCAACCTGGTTATATGCCCTGGCTGGGAAATCAAACCAGTGACCTTTGGGTTTGCGGGCTGGCACCTTATCCACTGTGCCACCAGCCAGGGCTATTATTATTTTATAAGATGTTTACTAGATTCTTTTGTTCCCCAGTTACTTAACTAGCTATAATTTTCTTTAATTTCAGAATCATTTAAATGTAGACAATCCTGTTGTACACAGGAAATTTATATAAAAGATGTGATAATTGGTTCCTAATATGCACTTGTATACAGTTTAAATTAATGAATTCCTGGGGTTTTGTTTTTCCCTTATGGATTTTTTTATTATTATCTATTCATTGAGAAATGGAAACTTAAAAAGCATTTTATTAACTTGAGAACATTTAAAAAATAAGTTACATACCTACACTAATATTTTCTCTTAACAAATGTCCAATATAAAGATTTAGCATATTCACCAATGTTTAGAGAACTACTGTCACAAAATTTTAATTCATTCTTCTTATAAGCCACACTCTCCATTAAATTTTCTACGTATTTGTTCCTAAATGGGATCTTAAAAATAGAAATCAATATAATATATATAATTTTGTTGCAAATTAAAAAATTCACATACACATTCTCATTATGTAACTCATACTCTCCCAGTAACAAGTAGTTGGTATTTATACCAGTGAAATTACATGAAATCATTATCTAGCATTTATTATAACAAATAATTATTATGCCTTTTATTAGTATCAACCATTTACCTGGCTGGTGGCAAAATGTGAAAAAAAATTTGGAAGAAAATTAGACTGCTTTTTATTTTGATTCACAATAAATTCATACTAGAACATACAACTTTTTAAATTTTTAATTTATTGTTGTATTTATAATTACTTCATTTTCCCCCATTGCTCTTTTATGAGACCTGATATTAAAATTGTAGTTAATATTTATATATCTTACCTACAAATAAGTCATTTGTATTACTTTCACATTGAATTCAGATTTGTTTTTATTACTAAGTGTGCTAACAGTTCTTAACTCTAAGAGAGATTATGACAACTATCAGGTATCTGCAATTGATATGGGTGTAATGGCATTTTTATTAAAGGCCCTGAGGTAATAGAGAACATGATTTTTCACAGAATTTCTAATTGCAGCATGGCTATATCCTAGAGTGAAAAGAGGATCCATGTGTACAATAAGGCCTTATAAACATAATAAAGGTTTTAACTTTAATCCTGAGAGCAACAGGAACCAACTGAAGGCTTTAAGGAATGAAATGACAAAATTAGATTTTCCATTTGGAAAAGTCATTTTGGCTGCCATGGGATACTGAAATAAACAGGCAAGTATCCCCCAGTGGGCAGATTATTTCAGTCATCTAATGAGAAGGGATGACAGGAAGGGTTCAAGTGGTGACTATGAGGATACAGGCTGCTTAGCTGATCAGGATAGTTGTATTTGGAGTAATGGAGATGTAGTGGGCTTAGATGAGCTCAGGTTTCTGGCTCAAGTGTCATGGTGGGCATGGCTTATACTAGAGAGGAAAAGGATATTAACATGTTGGAGTGGATGGAAGATGTGAACACCCTCAGTTTTGGACATTTATGTCTCTCAATCTCTCAGATCCAAACTGTATATACTATCCATAACTTTTGTGGATAGTATTTCTTATATTTCTACAGAGCTTGATAATTTCCAGTGCATGTTTTCATTTGCTACCTCATCCATGAAATATTATGAGAAAAAAGATAATGCAGTCTGTCTGCTTATGGAAATCAAGGCTCAGAGATCAAACACATACACATTGACATGTCTAGAACTGAAGTAAATGTAATTGTGCAGTAATCAGAATAACCCTTTTGAGTTAAGAAGAAAGCTTACCTGAAGAGAATGTAGCAGGGTTTACAAGGATCTTCTCTCTTTATAGAAAAAAGTGTATCTCTGTGCTTCAATTTTTGTTAATCTTGCTGAGAAACCCAAAGAGTGTTTACCACCAAAAGAGCAGTGCACAGCCCTGGCTGGTGGCACAATGGATAAGGCACCGTCCTATGAACCCAAAGGTTGCTGGTTCAATTCCCCAGCCAGGGCACATAACCAGGTTGCAAGCCAGGTGTCCAGTCAGGTCCTTCAGCTGGAGGCAGGTGAAAGGCAAGCATACATTGATGTTTCTTTCCCTCTCTGCCTCTCTCCCTTCCCTTCTTTTTAAAAATAATAAATTTTAAAATCTTAAAAAAATAAAAGCAGTGCATAGCAGGTAAATGATATAATTGCTCAGAGTTTAAATATTTGTTAAAAGAAGGCTCATACCAGGATCCTGCATGTTAATTTTTACATGCATTTTATAAATGATGTACATATGCTGTAAATAGTATGTTTTTTGGTAGGAAAATGAGTGTCATTCTCAATGATTGTGAAAACAAACTCAGTTAAAGTGTCACTTTGTAGTAGACTATGAATTTATTTCCGCAAATTACCCTACGCTCATCAATTTGGATTAACATTTATGTAGCAGTGGTTCTTTTTTAATGCAACTGTTGAATGAAAAATTAATAAATTTCCCAGTGGTTTATTTTTGAAAGAATTTTAAGAACTATAATTTATGCTAAAAAGATTAAATAACCCAGGTTTGGTATTTTACAAAAGTATATTGAATAACAAGTTTAAAATCATTGTATCAAATGATATATATGATATAGGTAATTGCAGAGTATCTGTATGTCTCTCCTGCAGAACTAGGTGAGAGAGTAGGCAAGTTTGCAGAATAGGTAGCAGGTGTCCTTTTACATCTGGCAGATGCAAATTTAGGCTTAAATCCTGGATATGACAAGGTTTGGCTTGGTACCTTGGCATGCGGTTCCTATTTTTGGCTGCCATTTCTTTACATGTAAGCTAGGGATGATACTTATTTTATATGATTTCAAGAGGACTAAGTTAATACTACATGTACATTATTTACACATGCTACAAATATATATTGAGGGACAAATATGCACCAGGCACTACTTTAGGTGCTTATGATGCTCCTACCTGTCCCACCCCAAGGAAATTGTATATGTCAAGAACTTCACAGGGTGTCTGGCATGAATGCTTAATAATTTTTACTTGAGAATAAGAGGATATGAATATTTAGCCCATATATCATTACTTACATGGAAAGAAAGTTACTTTTAAAAATCTCATTTCCTGCCCTGGCTGGTGGCTCAGTGGATACGGCGCCAGCCTGCAAATCCAAAGGTCGCTGGTTTGATTCCCAGCCAGGGCACATAACCAGGTTGCAAGCCAGGTCTCCAGCCAGGTCAGTAGCTGGAGGCAGGTGAAAGACAACCAATCATACATTGATGTTTCTCTCCCTCTCTGCCTCTCTTCCTTCCTCTCTCTAAAAATAATAAAGTCTTTTTAAAAAGTTATTTAAAAATTTTAAAAATAAAAATCTCATTTTCTGTATCTGTCAATTAAATATGTTGTTTTTGAGACAAGTGCAAAACTAAAGGCATCATTTGTCTTCCTTCTGGGTAACCTGATTTTGAACTAAATACTGTCATTGTCCTTGCATGTTAAGGGTGATATAACTTTTATATTTCTTAATTTTTTTTCAAATAGAATGATGACTTTCATTATTATAGGTCACCAGTGTTACACTGATCAAGTCATCACTTCAGATTTAAAATTGAAATCTATTCAATAGTGTTTTTCTCCTCTCTAGCACCTGTCTCATATAGAAATTTCATTATGATAATGATTACATTTTTGTGAATTGGCTAAATCTTCATAACCTCTTATTCACAACTAAATGTGGTAATAGACATGACAGTGATATGAAAATATGTTGTAAGCAATGGGATATTTTTCAGTGTTAGAAAAGAACTAAGCTGTCAAGTCATAAAAGACATGTGGAAACCTTAAATGCATATTACTACATGAAAAAAGCTCATCTGAAAAGGTTCCATACTGTATCATTCCATCCATGACATCATGGGAAAGGCAAAGTGAAAAGTGTACAGATCACTGGTTGCCAGCAATTACATGAAGGGAGGGATGGATGAATGGAACACAGAGGATTTTTAGGGCAGTGAAACTATTGTGTGTGGTGTATACATTCGGTTATACATTTGTTCAGACCCATGAAATGTGCAATACTAAGAGTGAACCCTAAAATAAGCCATGAGCTTTGGGTGACAGTGGTGTCAGTGTAGCTTCAGGGGCAGTTGCAAATGTGCCACTCTGGTGGACAACTTTAATAATGGGGAAGGTATGGGGGGATGGTAGAGATATGGGAATTCTGTATTTCAATCAAGTTTTGCTGTGAACCTAAAACTGCTCTAAACCTAGTCTATTTTAAAAAGCAAGAAATAAAAAGAAAACATATTACTTATGTAATAATAGTGAGTTTCACATAAAAAGCCTGTATACTGTATTTACCATGAATATTTTCCAAATTAGCATTCCTTATTTGCAGTGGTAGATATGGAGAGCTGGCATACAACTTCCTTTGGAAGAAAATGGTTTAGCTATACTCCAAGACTGTACTCCAAAGCTAGTTAATACTCTTTGAAGGTTTTATTACAGTAGAATCCACTTAATTTTTATATCCCAGTGGAATCCAAATCTGCGTGGCTTAAGTATTTACCACAGTTATTAGAGAGTGTTTGTGTTACATGCATTCTCATTTTTTTCTACAAGCTTTCTTTCAGAATAAGCAGTATATATTAGAACCACACATTTTTAAAAGCAGTTTTAATAAAGCAGGACAGTAACCAAGTCTCCAAAGGTCTGTAGGCACAAAAATGTGTTTTGCAGAAAAAGAAATTCAGTTATTTGCAGAAAACAGTCTTTCAGATGTCTCTGCTACAGAAGTGGCAATTCAAAACATTGACAAGTTGTTCAACTTAAGGAAATGGAAAATTGGCATTGATCTTAAAACTGTCTTTGGTTTCCACCGATCAATTTGGTTACTAAAAAAGTTTCTCATTCCTAAAAAATGATTCAGCTTTAACCGCAATTCAGTTATGTCTATGTTCCGTAGTACGTAATGATCAAAACAGGAACCCTGAAGATACTAGCTGGATTTAATAATTTATGCAGAGGTCATAGGAAGAAAATATTGGCATATTGATTAGCTTCAGAAAGTGGTGGGTTGATTTACATATGGTACATTATTTATTACCATTGGTTTATGTTTAGCAAAGAATATAGTAGGATTTATGTGCTAAATCTTTTGAATCCACGTATGTAATATAATTGAGTTTATTATATTTATCTATTTTGTACGTTAGCATTAAAAAACTTCAACTTCAGCTAAACTTTGACTTCATTTATTTATTTATTTATTATTATTTTTTTTAACTTCATTTTTATATGCTTTCATCATAGTATAGTACTGGAAAATGTTGCTGTACATATCACCTATGGGACATTTTCAAATCATGTAAACATTCAAATTTATTCTCTACTTTTCTCAAACAGTTGTGTAAAATCATGGTGAAAATGGTTGAAGTTAAATATGATATAATAATTTTTATTGAGTATAAAACAAAGTCAATCAATTACCTTGACTTAATTGATATATATCATCTATTCCAGGACTAATATCTTTTGAAATTACATACTCAGGTTACTACTCTCAACTAAATTGATAATGTGCACTATGCTTGATTAAATCAAACACAGGTGTGTAGTTGTAGCCCACTCTTCTAAATGGGCTGTGCATAATGACATGAATTACCTGAAGTCATCATTGATTATCCATGGTAATGCAGAGGGACAGAGTTCATTTAAGACTGCATATTATTTTGAAATGGTGTGTTTTCATTTAGAATTTTGGCAGAAATGAAGGTTGCTTAACTATCTAGGGGGAAAAATTGACATGAAAGAAACCTTCAGGCATTCATAGGAAATGTGTGAACTCTCTCCCACTCGAAATGGAGAGTATTTGAAAAAAATTCCCATGATATGTCTGTGTTAATCTAATAGAAGTGTTCATTATGTACTCACCATAGAATTATGAAGTTAGTGACAAAAATAAAATAAACACATACTATTGCCACTTGGTTGGTGAAGCAGGATATGTAAGTTAGAACTGTGTGTGGTAGTTGTCTCATTTTGATTTATCAAGCCTAATCAACAAACATTTACTGAACGCTTAATTTGAACAAGCTACAATTTTAGCTAATAAATTTGTGCTTGTACTATGAGCGGGCCCATAGAGAAAATCTTGATCACTCCTTTGAGTTATTCAGTATCTAGAAACTTAGTTAACATTTGAGGATCCCTGCTGGCAGACATTGTTACTTCTTTCCTTTAATTTGTCTGCATTTATAATCTGCCTCTTACTACTTCTTTCCTTTACCTTTTTAACTCTACCATTTTAACCTAAAACCTTATACTCTGCCATATTGAGCAATAAGACTTTGCCAGTGGATCACACATTTCCATTTCTCCCTGCCTTCATATAGGTGGTGCCCTCCCCCCAAATATAGATTTCTACTTCTTTCTCCGTACAACCAAATCAGACTAATCAAGGTAGACCCCTGAAAAGACCTTCCTAATACCAGCAGTCTGCCTCTCTCTCCTAGAAATAAATAAATCAGCCAGTTACTTGTGTTCCCATAGGACTTACATTTATACATACTTAGCACATTGCATGATAATAAAATTGATTAGTTATATTTGTGAAGCACTGATATTATCTTGGCTAATTCTCAATATGACCTTATGCAGAAATATCCTCACCCCCATTTTATGGAAAGGAAATCTGAAATACACAGAGTTTAAGTTTCCCAGCCCTATTCAGCTAGTCAAGTGGCTGGATCATTATTCAAACCCAACGATTATGTTCAGCTTTCTCTCTAAACCAGCTTGCATACGGTATGATAAGTAGTTATAGAAGTATGTACCATTACACATTTTTTCTTCATCTCGATACTGATTTTTTTTAAAGTTCGGAGACTATATTTATATTCATGGTAATCAAATACCAATATATAATACATGCACAGTGGGTTGTTGGATGGACACATTACAAATGTGCCATGTCTCATAAGAATGCTTTAGTAATCTTGTGACATTTATAAAGTTGTTTATTTTGCCTTCAGCTCTTCTAAACATAATTGTTTTAGAACTTTTACCTAAAGTCAAAGTTTTTATTTGAGGACAAAAAAGGGGTCATAGAATCTCCAATATGAAAGAAAATGGCTTCAGAATATTACATTCTAACAGCAAAATATTAGCATTTGTTTGTGGTGAGGTATAAACATTTTGAGTGCAATCATTTTGATATAATTGTATAATAATTACAAGAACTTATAACACATCTCATATAAATTAATAGCAGAGCTTTCATCTTATTTTGGGTGATCAGAAAATTACCCATATATAGGCAGGGGACAGATTAAGTGACAGTAGCTGTAGTGGTTGGGACCAAAACTCTGAAGTCAACATAAGTCTTCTTAAATCTAATCTCTGTTTTATATTCAAGAAGCCACTAAACTTTTCTGATCCTGTACCTGCCACTTACTAACTGTGCAAATTAGTTAACTGCTCTTCATCTTAGTAAAATCACAATAAAGTTATAACCTATCTCAGTATTTCTTTTTAGGGTTAAGTCGCAGAATACTCATAATGTGCTCTGCTCAGCATCTTTCCTGCACATATAATAATTTCCTGAACTATAATAACTCTTTATATATTTACCTATACAAAATAAAAGAGAATAATGTGTACCCTATAGAGTTGTTTGAAAAATTAAATGAGGTAGTGTACATAAGACCTATTAACACTATGACTGATGTATAGTAAATCACAAATAAATGACAGCTATAAACCATTAAGATAAACATCCATAAGTTCTTCCAATTGCACGCTCCTTTCAATAATCGGTCATAACAATTTAATAGTCCATTATATTTTAAATACACTTTTGAGTTGGCTCTTAGTATAGTATATTACTATGATTGTTGAATGTGACCAAACTTCAAAGCAAAAATAAAATGACTTACAAATTGAATGTGAACTAAACATTAAACAGATTTTAAGTGAAGCCTAAGTAGCACATTGCGAGTTGTAAGGAAGCGATGTGTTATTGAGACCACACTATAGCCCACCACCGTGAAGGAGTAACCCAAGTCAATAAATCAGGAAGATTATTAAAGCAGGTACATAACCACTCGATGTCCTGCCAGCAAAATGTAATATCTGATGGCAAGGGTCTCCCTTTAATAATATATTTTACTTTATCAACATGTTTTTGTCCATAAGTTTATATTGAAGATTATGAATGTTAGAAATGAGATTTGAGAAAAATAAAATATAATTATTGCTCTGTTTATATACATAATAGGAAAACATTTTGGTATAAATAAAGTCTTTAATTATTGGTTTTCCAGCAGATAGAGGGGAATCAGATAATAATATTTTTCTTTCAGTGGTTGAATGTTTAGAACAGAACCTAATTATCAAATTCAGAATCATTTTCCCCAAACTAGTCACATTGCTACCTTACGGAGGGGCACCTGGCTGAGCATTGCTTTTCCCTGCTACGTAGTCTCCCACACTTTAGCCTCATGTCTGCAACCCATTTAATATCAGGGTCACTGTCTTTCACAAGTGATGTTTACACTACCTTGTTTGTTTTTAGGGGTTCCATTTTTCATGTGCATCGAAGTCCATCCTTTTTCTATTTTGCACTCTTATCCCCTTAGCTTTTCTGTCCCAGATCACAGCCAAAATTCTCCCTTCTTTCCCCCATGTTCACTCTGCTTCAGTCAACAATTTCACACACAGACTCATTTACAGCACTTTATTTCCTTCCACCTCACACTGTTCCCTCCTTGCATTTTAATGTTCCCAGCATCATGTGCCTTGTCAGTCTTAAATTCCTTTCTTATTTTGCTTTTTAGAATAGTTTAGCATTCTTTATGTCTGCATGCCATATGTCCTTTCACCCAAAGTACTTTTTGAAGGAGTCAAAATTTACAAACTTAAAATTCTGATTGCCCATATTTTGTATTTTATGTCTTGCCCAGGGTATGAGACATTGAGAGGAATATCTTGTAGATGGTTTCAGTTCCAGATAAAATAAGAACATGCAGAAATCATCAGAATTTAGAAAATATGTAAAGAATAATTTTCTGTAAAACTATTTTAATAAGCATTATAATTTACCATCTTTTATAATCTTTTAGCTGATGATTTTCAAAAGGATTTAAAGGCAATATTGAAGAGATTTTTGTGTGTAATCTTTTCCATTATGAAACACTACATGTTAGATTGCAAAAATTATTATTTCACTATAGACACTTACACTACATAACTATCTTACTCAAACTTATACTAATCAACTTTAGAGTGACCTCAAGTAAGTTTCATTAACCTCTTTTGGTTTAAATTTTTCTTGATGGGGTTGAGTGATATCTAAATTTCTTTCTAGTTCTCAAATTTTGAACCCATTTAAATAAAATTTTGCATTTAGAGTTCATCTCAGTTCTGCCAGTCTGCATATTCTTGGCTTACCAGAGTAAGTTATTAACAGCTAAAAGGACTGAAAAAATTTACTTGCTGATCTCAGTAGATATAAAACTATTAACCATTTCCATATCATTAATCTCTATTGTCTTCAGCACTTTGGCTTGATTAAAGCCCATCCCCCACCCTGATTTTCCTCTCTAATCCACTTAAGTTTGCATCATTTTGTTTTCTTTTTTCATCATTGCTCTCAACTTCCTCCCACTATGAATTTTAAAGTCTTGGAGTTCCAAATCCTCATCTACTTGAATGTTATAAATATTATTCAGATCTTAGCTGTATGATTTCCTCTAGGCACTTTTTATTTTTTTGCAAAGTTTACTTAAAAACATTGAATCTACCATTACCAGTTTGATTCGGTATATACTTATGTCTATGGAAACATGGCTAGATTTCAGAATAGAAATATTGATGTATACTATTAGGTCAAGAGGAATTTGATCCCTATACAGTTTCTGGTAAGCAACTTATTGTAATGATGCTGCCAAGACAATCAGGGTAAATCTAATAGTGTAAGTGTGTGTAAAGCCACATACCAAGGTTCATGTTTAGGACCCATTACTTACTAGCTGTGTGACCTTGAACAAGATGCTTAATGTCTACCTCATGGGATTGTTATGAAGGTGAAATAAAGTGATGGTGGAGCAACTAAAATATCACCTATTTCGTAGCCAGCCTTCAAAAAAATGTTAAATTGTTAATGTGTTCAAAGATATCTTCCGTGTAGTCCTTTAAGGAGCCAATTCTGGGAAGAGAAAGATAGCATTCTTACTTTTCTAAGATTCAGAAATGTGTACACACACACACATACACATGCATGCACACACACACACACTCTTTGGTACACTGTTTAATATTAATGGGTCTAAGTAAATGAAGTTTCATATAAAAACCATGGTTCTAGCAAAATTTATAAGGTGGGAATATTGATTGTATTCTCCCTCATAGTCTTTAAGCCCCCTAAAGAATAGGGACATGCAGAACTGTATAAAGAAGGTGGTTACAACTGTTAAGATGAGAACTCTGGCAACCTGATTCCTGCTTCATTGAGAAGAAAGAACATCAGGAACAAGGATTATTTTTAGCATCATCTGTTTTCTTGTCTAAAAGAAAGGATTTGAAACTCCAAAATCAATGTTTATGTGATTTTAGGAACCTGACTTGAACTGACAAGGAAGTCCCTTGATAAATGGAACTGGGTTTTTATCACTCTCATGCTTTCCTTGGCCCTGACAGAGCTTCGGATGATCTCAGCCCATTGGAGAACAACAATGATGCAAATCTGTCATGTAGTACCTCTACCCACAGAGCCTTAAGAAATATTTATCTCCTGTGAATGTTTACAGCACTTTTAATTTCTACTAATGCTCTACCCTTAAAACAGTAACAGGAAACTAGAGATTTACTTTCTAGTTGTTTTAGATATTTAAGGTTCATTTCCTCATATAGATTAAAAAGTATTTGAGAATCAGAGGCTTGTTGAACATCTTTTAGCGTCATTTTTTATCCCAGTCCTGGAATATTTTTTAGTTACTATTTGATATAAAACATTGGTCTAGTAATTGTGGTTTTAATATTTCTTACTCTTCAGAAATTGTCTTTGCATTAGTTCTTAGAACAATCATGGAATTAAAAAAATATACAGAACTCTATACATTGGGTGTTTTATATTTTCTTTCTTTCTTTATTTTTTTTTTCTTTTGATGAAAACTGAAATGAGCCCAGAAGGGTTAAAAAGCTCACAGATCAGATTTGAGAACTTTCTTAGAATTTGAGCTTTAATTGGATGAGAATCTCTGAGACAGGTTTTCAAATACATAGTTACCTGAATCATGTGTTTTCTTGTTTTGCCTTTAATTCCTCAGGTGCCATAACTCAAAAGAATGTACTGATGCTCTCTCCACCCCAGACAGTATACATCAACCTTGTTTACATTGTGACACAGTTAGGAGCTCAATTTCTGGACTCAAACTGACCTTATACAATTCAGTGGATGAACTAGCTTATTCTTCTATTACGTAGTGATTGTTCTTTACCTGCTGTACAATTATGAGCCGTATCTATTTTAGGATAAGTTTATATTTACTTTTTGTTACATAATGTTAGAATTACTGCATCATAGACTGTTGTTTATACTTACTATCTGTGCAGCTATGAACAGGGGGTCCCTTCATTCTCTTATATACACCAGTCCCATTGTGGGGGCTATACCTTCATGACCATTCAAATGTAATTACCTCCCAACTCAAATTTCATTGTATTGTGGATTAGGGCTTTAACATATAAATTTGAGGGGGATGCAGATGTTCAGTCCATAGCAATAGCATTATTATAACAAGTCTAATGGCAAATTCAGACATTCTTCTCTAGGAGTAGTCTAAGTGATCAGTGTGGTGGAAAAACCACTGACCTGCATGATGTCATGCCGACCTAGTAGTAACATGAAAAATAGCCATTGTATAGTAAATGAAAACATGTTGGCTAAATGATCAGGTATTTCTTAACCTGTTTCGATAATATTTAGACATAACAATTTAGTTGATCTAATTCTGTGAATATTGGGCTTTTTTTTTAATGACTAAGACCTATACAGATCATAATTGAACAGGGGCCTACATATAATCTTGTGATGCATTCTGAATCCACATAAGACTTACAGGTCTAACTTAACATTTTGTGTATTACTTAAATGTGTTTATTTTTGTTTTAAATATTTTGTTTATTATTTTTAGAGAGAGGGGAAGAGAAGGAGGCAGAAAGGGTGAGAAACATCAATGTATGGTTGCCTTTCACCTGTCTCCAGCTATGGATCTGTCTGGAGATTTGGCTTGCAACCCCTGGTTATGTGTCCTGACTGTGAATCGAACCAGCAACCTTTAGGTTCACAGGTCAGTGCCTATCCACTGAACCACCAGCCAGGAAGCCAGGGCTTAAATGTGTTTACTTTTGATTAACTGTTAACTTGATTATGATATTTTAAAAATTATATAATTTTCAGAAGTATATATGTATAGAATAATTTTTAGTGGAACGTGGATTTTGCTCCCCTTAGCAACATACTTTTAATGTGATAGGTATCCAAGTTATATTCGAATGTATTTCATATTCTACATAATTTTGATGGAAATACTAGGCCTAGAATTTTTCTAATACTGTATTCCACTTACCTTAGGAAGTATACAACCTCCCATGATATAAACTTTATACATTAAATATCTCCCTAGGGCCTCCTTTGTTATTTTATTGCTTTGCAACTTAATAGGAAGTGATCCTATTTTTCAATGAGCTGGTTTGCATTAAACATCAAGCAAACTCACTCCCCTGGGTACTGTTAGACATACTGTTATGATAGCTGGGCTAATGGTTGAAAATCAAAATCCGAAGTTGCATTGTCTTTGTATCCATCCATGTATGTGATAGTGTATATGTGTATCTTCCTGGGCCCAGGGATTGCTTTGCTGTGTCTGATTTGGGAGAGTATCTTACTATCCTAGGAAGATCAGGTGAATTATTTCTCTGTGAGCTGGGAGCAAAGAGTGGAAAGCAGAACGGTAGAAAAACTTTGGTTAAAGAAAACATTGATCTATGAAGTGAATAATAGTTTTCACATGAATAAGTAATTGCAGCATCTCCTGGCCACTGCTTGATTGCAAGAACTGAGGTGAAATATGACAACTATAAGATTTTCATTGCATCCTTATAATGTGATATTCTTCAAAACTGTACAAGGTACCCTAACATTATCAATAAAATGGAATTGTCAAAAGAACAGCCATCTCTTTCTCTTCCTTTAGTTTGCTGAAATACATCTAGCCATTTTGTGGCCTAATTGGCAAAGTTCTTTCTCAAAGCGATACACATCTGAAATCATGCTACTTTGATATTATAATGAGTAAGTGCATGAATTGTCCTACAGACCTCTCTGTTCTAGGATCTTCATTGCATACACTTAGGCTCTCCTAATTCTCAATTGTTTTTAGTTACACCATGCTGTTCACTAGCTTCAATCATATTTATTTCTGAAAATCTTTCTTCTTTTGAAAAATTCTTACTCATCTTTTAAGCCTTACACCATATTCATCTTCCCCAGGAGTCCGCCACTGAACTCCACTGGATGCAGATGAATTTTTTATTTATAATTTAATGTAATAATAAAATGATCTATTATTATATGTTTGCTTTCCTCACTAGGCTTTTAAGCCCAGCAACAAGAGCAGTTTCTTACTCATATTTAGACTTTGAAAAGTGTTTGTTGAACTGAATATGAATTAGGAAAACAGGGGAAATGTCAATAACTAAATACGAAAGCACATTTTATTTTATTGATAATTATACGTGAGATTATAGAAGCCTTCAAGATCAAGGATAACACAAGATATTTCAGCAAAGTTATTTTTTCTAGAATATAAGCAATCATTTAAACATAACCTGAAATGTAAATTTTATTTTTAGATTATCAAGTAAAGAGTTCTCCAAATTATCCAGTCATTTTTGCTTTTGCTGGAGTTTAAGTTCATTCATAAATGACCTTATTACTCAGTTATTTGAAAGCTATCTACAATCGGCATGGTTATCTCCTCCAATCAGAAATGTGGACAGTAATGCTAGATAAGGCATTAATGACTAAACTTTGGAATAAAAGAGAAGTTAGAAATTCTACACCTGGATATGCTGACCCATAAATAAGCTATTGCCATGTACTTTGTTCATTTTTCTAAACATCAGCATATGCTTGTGCAAAATGTATACAGAAAAACTATAAAGTGACAGGGACCTCTCTGTAGAAGGAACTAACTAGCCTGGTTTGCAAGGTCAGGAAAGAGTGTTTTGCAGAGATAATATTTAAGCTGAAAGCTGGTATCCTGGATATTACTTGGCAATGTCTGCCTGAGGGATGGACTATGTTACCATTTTCATCTGAATCCATCACCTAGAAATAAATAATGATTGGGACCCAAAGGTTGCTGGTTCAATTCCCAGCCAGGGCACATAACCAGGTTTCAGGCCAGGTCTCCAGCTAGCTCTGTAGCTGAAGGCAGATGAAAGGTAGTCATACACTGATGTCTCTCTCCCTCTCTGCCTTTCTTCCTTCCCCTCTCTCTAAAACTAATACATAAAATTTTAAAAAAAGAATGATTGGAGTGGGTCCATGAGTCATGAGATAGAATGAGATCAAGGATATTATGGATCATGTTAGCTTAGTGAAAGAAGAGAGGAATATTTTACTGGGGTGTGGGTTCTGACAATTATATGCATTTATTAAAGTTTAATTTTTATGATGTAAAGTAAGAATTTTAAAGCATAATTGATTATATTACCTAATATGCAGTAAGTACACTGAGGAAAGTACCCTTGGGGACAGGTATCAAGCCTTATTTGAATTTCTCATATGTGAGGAATGCCTCAACAGATTCAAGACTATGTCCAATGTGATTCCTGTGGAAGTGTAATACCAAATAATCCATTCTATGTCTAGTTAATCTCAACAATATGCATTTTATTGGTTTCAAACAACTGCTTAGAAGGAATGGGTTTCAGGATGGTTTGTAAGAAATGACAGTTTAATTAATTCTTCAGTGAGATTAAATCAGTTGTTTCAACAGAAACAGAAGTGAAATATATTTCTCCTTTATGATTATGCTTGGAAAGAATAGAGCCAGATTCATATGAGGATGAGATGTTAACAAAAGTTATGCTTACCCTATTGCCTTGTTTCATCAGAAAGCAAACTAAATAAATGTAAAGTTCAATTTTTAGAGAACCAGAGGATACTTCAAATGATATAACCTACTTTAATTATTAAAAGGCTAAAAAATGTATTATTTCAAAGGAAAAACAGATAACATATCAAAAATGTTATTTTTATACTTTTATGGCAGTACGCGTAAGATAATAGATCACCTAATACCTGGCATGCCCTTTACGGATGTTATCCCATTCAATTCCTGCAATAATGCAAAACAAAGATATTATTATTATCTGGGTTTTTAATATGAAGACTTGCGGTCTCAGGAATTTAAATAACAATCACAGTTGCAGAACTTCTAAATGTTAAAAATGAAAATTGAATTTAGATTTCCTGATCCCACAGAACAGACATTACTTTAATCACCTAATTACACTCTGTCTAGATCAGAAGAAACCCAAATAACATCCATGGCATTAAACTTGACACATTCCTTAGCTGTCGATACCCATCTAAAGATATTGTTCTGCCTTTGTAATGGTTTATTTAAAAAACATTAAAAGTCAAATTTCCTCCTGCTTAATAACAGGTATATGAAGGAAATGCTATTGAGAAGCTAGCTAGATTAAACAGTGGTTCCAGAGGTGGGTGCGGGCTGGGGTGGGGGTGGGACATTTGACAGGGTTGGAAACATGATTGACTGTCACAGTATGAGTGCAGGTAAGAAGAAAAGGGAGATGAAGAGGGGAAGGAGAGGGGAGGTCCTGTTGGCACCTAGTGGGTGGAGCCCAGGGATGCTGTTATACACCCTGCAGTGTACAGGATGGGCCACAACAAGAATTATCCAACTCAGAATGTCAATGCTGCAGACACTGAACACTGGGTCAAAAGCCTTTGTTTTGATTTGAATTGCAGTTGGGTTATAAGACCCATTATTACCAGTATCGCTGCCTTCTAGAAGAAACATCTTCATTTTTCAAAGACCGTGACTCTAGTGATTGGACTTTAAATCAAGTGCAAGTTAAATAAATGTCCTTTTACATGTTAAAATGGAACATGGTTTATTCCTTACTACTAGAAGTTTCTTCCTCATTTACTACCTGACAAAGCCACTTATTGTTTCTCATAAGATTTCCTGATCCTTGAGACATAAAGAGATGCTTGAGTGCTTCTTTTGAATTAGCAGATTTTTGAGAGTGTATGCAGGGCAAGTCATAAAGTTAGAAAGTAATTTAAATGTAAAAAGAATACTATTAACAAAGTTTATGTAGAAGGAAAATGGTTTCAAAGATACTATTCTTCAGAAAGAAAGAGTTTTATCATGTTTGAAAAATAGAGGCAGATATATAAAATTTACTGTTGCCTTTCAAATATATATGTGTAATTCCTATCACATATATTGAACACACGTGTATTGAATTTAACACTTGGTTAGTGCCAAGTGTTTATGAAGAGCCAACAGGCAGATACTTCTCACAACTTCAAATGGCAAAATATTCAGCAGCAAATAGAAGAGTTAATGATAATATAAACCCATAAATAGAGACACAACTCTTAAGATATGATTGTATCAATGTAAGGACAATAAAAAAGCTTTCTGTCATTCATTTACCTCACATGGTGTTTTTTAAAAAAATGAAAACAAAAATCTCCTTCTGCTTTGTGTATGTTAATACCACCACATCACCCTTTAAATTATACAGTTTTGTTTTTCTAGAAAGAACTAGAAAACTAAGGTTGGGACTTCTGATAATTGTGGGCCCTCTGGACTTCTGGCCTGTTTCTTGCCTTATAGAATCTTTTCTGTCCAACTGCTCTCATTAACACCACAAGCTCACACATGTACATGTACACAGGCCCTGCACCCTACTCCCTGCCATATTGATTGAAATGTTAGCTTTCTGCCCAGTATCACAATTCTTCCCTGAGGCAAGGAAGCACAAAGAGGCTGGCTGCCTTCTGGTATTTTGGGTGGGGACAAAATACAGAAAGAAGATGGCAGATATGCATCTGCAAAAATCACCCTGCCTTAGGTAATATAATTACGGGTCTAGTAGAATTGCTCAACTTTTATATCATTTTCCCCCACTGACAGAATAAGGTATATACTGATCTGATTATTGTGTAATACCACAAAAGAGATAAGACAGCCATACATAGGTATTTCAAGAAGCAATGAGCAGACAATGCCAAGTTGAAGGAGAACTGACTTAGTAGCCTTTAAGGTTGACATTGTAGGTTCCCTACAATGTTCCTGTAAGGTGGCCACCTAGACTTGAAAGTATACAGCACTGATGCACCCATCTGGAAGTCTAGAAAAGAAATGGTGGTTACCTCTGCAAGTCTGCGGTCTCTAAAGACTTGCCAGATGCTGAAGGAAGAGTCCTGGGAGAACCTGGCCCCAAGCTTAGGCCCAGCCAGGATGTATGTCACTGTTTTATTTTAGGCAGTGACCTGGCCAGAGGAAATACTGTCATTTGGGAATAATGGCTCCAAGAGTAATTCTTCATGAAAATCACAAATATCAAGATAGATTATTGAAGGCACAGAATATCAGGAGACATCTCTATTACTTTCTCATTATGCTTTCTTGACAAAGCATAATATTTTAAATCTATTTTATTGGGACTAACAAATCAACTTCCCTTTCAGTTTGTTGTGCTCTAACTAAAATGTGACAAAGTGCCATGAGATGAGAGCACTTGGGATGGGTGTAAACAAAGGTGTCATTTAGTGTCCTGAAGCAGTGACTTAGTGCTGCATATGGGTGCAGGCATCAAAAGTCAGTGACCCACTTAGAACGAGTAGCTGAGCAGGCACCTACTCACCAAAGCAAGACAAGGACTAAAGAAAGATGAGCTGGCCACATAAACAGATGCGAAGCCAACTTGAAATGGGTTCCGTAGGACAAAATTTCCTGAGTCCCAATTCCAGATAAGGTCACCACCAAGATGTTAGAGAATGTTCAAAGGATAGCTCAGCACCGAGGATAGAGGTGAAACTTGTACAGGAGTTTTGACAGTTTTAGTATAGCATCCAACTTCATGGAAATAAACTGTCATGTGCCAGGCTGACCTCACCTGAGTGGGTGTGCTGCTGCCAGGTGGCCAGTCCACACAGATCCCTGGCTTCTGTGGTCTCAAGGGACATGGGGAAGCCTGGGCCTCTGCTTTTTGCCATTGTCATGGCTCAGCACCTTATGCCTGGGTCTGGAAATTAACTTCATTCCAGGCTCCAGCTCCCTTCAGAAATGAAGGGCCAGTGGTTTGAATATGGAGGGGCTTCAGAAGGTGTTAGCCTTTTTTGGACACTGGGAGCAGTATGATCCAAAAGGTGAATTCATGTGAGGTGCTAAGGGAGGTAGGGCCTGAAGGTGGGTATCTCTGGGTGAGTGCTGGCCAGCTGTCCCAAGAAGCTGTGATTACAATACAAGGCACCTTCTTAAGTGGGTTGGCAAGCTTATGTGTCTGTTTTAGCTTCTTCTGCATTGATGGATGGTGATAGTCAAATGAAGCATGAGACTGTGTGCACAGGGCAATTCCCTGAGGCAGGTCCTCTTTTGTAAATGCATTATGCTTCTTCAAAGAGCCTTTTATAACTCTTTCACATCACATCGATTTCTCCTTTTTAAACATCCTGTAATGCAGCTGGGGGAAAAAATGTAACTGAGCATTTAAACAGCCCTTGCTTAATAGTCTCTAATTGTTTCAAGTATGTAATTCCTAGTCTCCTAGAACATTGTTAGGGTGGGCTGCCCTGTTGCTCTTGTTTTCCTTACAAAAGACCTAACACACTGCTAGTCTAACAAAATGTGATCAAAACATCCGTGTGTGTGTGTGTGTGCACGTGTGTGTGTGTTGTTGCTGTTGGTGGTGGTGTTGTCATTATTTGTAGAATTCTGCACATTGCCTGGAAACTTAGTGTGACATTGCACTACAAACATAGTTTGCAAATCTCTGGACTGAAGTTCTGATCCCAAAACTGTGTCAATTTGTATACATTGAACTTGAACAAATGTACACATTGACTTGAACAAATGATGATTATTGGGTTTCTTATCTGTAAAATCAAAATGCTGTCAAGTGTTAGTGATTAAAATTGTTTGTGTATGTGCCACTTTGGCATACTGGTTATTCTGAGGAAAAGTTGATTTAGAAACAGTCTCTGCAAGACTATTCTGGGCCTTCTCTCTCCCTCTGAAAGCGGGAAACCATCTCCCAGTGAAGGTATCAGTACACCCAGAGGGTAGAAACCATCCTTATGGCCAGAGAGCAGCAATTCAGGGCTGAGAAGGGTATAAACAAACTTTGCTACTAATTCTCCATTGGCTACTCCAAGTTCAAACCCCTTGGCTTTGTCAAATCTTCACAAGTAATTGTTTCTTTGTCAAAAACATAAATCTGTCTGTTTTGGTTACACCTTTGAGTCTCATATCTTTGAGGCGTCTGTACATACAAAATTAAATTTGTTTCTCTCTTGTTAATATTTTTATTTTGATGTCAATGTAATTATTAGGCAAGGCAAAGAACCTAGAAGGGAAGAAAGGAAAAGTTTTCTCCCTTTACATGCAGGTGTGTAGCTAGTCTGAAATGAAAGAAACCAGAATTTGCTTCCTGGTCCCACTTTGAGTATATGTAATGTAATATAATCTACTCAGCACTTTGATTACATACAAAATATATTGTGAATCAAAATAAAGGGATTTTCCTAAGTATTCAATATATGGGAGATTTAATGGAATAGTTTATACATATTCACATTCATTTTTCCAGAAAAACCAGCAAAAGAGTAAACTAGGTACCCATCTCATGTAGTACAAATGAGTATAGCTTCATTATCTTCTAGGGTCTATTAATTTAATACTTCACAGCATTTTACTATCAGTATATTTAGTATTCAATAATAAAAGCTCATTAGAACTATCTGGGAAGTGTTATCATAGAGCTAATGAATGTTTGACCTTGTAATTCATGGAATTATTTTTCTAATAATGACTTCAAATTTATTTGAATAGCATCTATTACATGGAATAATTATGGAATTATAGAAATCATTACATTATAATCTAAAATAAGTATTCATTGACCAAGGCATAAAAATGTTTTTCTTATTTTTAAAATGGAATAATAAAACAAAGTAGAAGTGACCTAAGCCACCTTTTCCTTTTTAAATCATATCATGATGTTTTAAAAAATCTAAACTTGTAATTTACCTGTCCATGCTCTCAGTCTCCTCTCCAGCAGGTGTAGTAATTGGAAACATGAAGAAATGCTCTCATACTTGCCTAAGTTTTGGACTCACTATCTTCATGGTAGAAACTTTGAATTAAGCATGAACTCTGATATGGTCATTTGAAATGGCCCGAGGTTTTGAAGAATGCTCTGTGTTGCTCAGGCTACTTTTGATGATGATGATAATTTTATGGTGGTATAACAGTTAAAATGAAATGTTCCTTTGACTTTTTTCTCATCAAGAATGGCAAGTATTTATGTTTCTGTAACTTTCAGGATAAGAATGAGATATTTTTTCTAATTATTATACATGGACTAGAAAGTTATGAGTATTTTATATTTTCTTCTTAATAGTTATATATTTTCTAAATTTCTACAATTCACAATATATGTCTATCTGTATGTAATACAGAGATAGCTCATTAATAGTAAGAAAAATATAATTTACTTTCATATTTTAAAAAGTCTCTAAAATAGAAGAAAATATTATTTTGAAGATTTGTGAGCAAATACGATGCTCATGCTAATGATCAGTCTGAGAAATTAATTTTGTTCTAAATGAGATTATTTCCCCTCTCTGCTGAGCTTTACAATTATTGCACAGCATTAATCTACAACAGGCAAGAGATGCCGCTAGCATTTTTCCTGTTGTAACAGGGGAGCCCCCCAGCTCCCCCGAGTTCTGCCCTGCAGCCAGCATGTAGGAATAAGCTTTCTTCTCAGAATCCACTTAGATGCACTGAAGAAAAGGAGACTGAGACACCTCTGGCACTGCAGGAGACAGGACTTCTGTCTGCAGTTGATTTGTGGAGATGTACAAACATACTCCTTGGACTGTGACTATGAGGTATGCGGAAGAATCAAGGTTCCAAACAGGGGAACATTTCCTGTAAAGAATGAATTCTGACATGGTGAGCAGGATGGTGTAGCTTGTGTGTAGCCACAGGTACAGCAGCTCAAATAGGTATAAGTGTGTGAGCAAGAAAAAAAAAAAATCCCACATTTTCTGGGCACCAGTCCAAGCATGCCTGCTTAATGGTGGCACAGCAGCAGAAAGTCTTTGCTTTGCAGAGAGCTTGTGATAGAGGACTGGTCAACAGCAGTGTTTGGTGTAATGGTAGGAATATGCTGCACCACTGGGACCAGTGAGGGTGTCCTAGATTGGTTAGCAGCGGTAAAGGTAGCACCAAGTGTTTTCCCATTAATAGTGATGCAACCCAGCAGGGACAAGAGCCAATGATTGTGTTTCTCTGGTGCTATAGCTAACAGAGAATGGTCAGTAAGACTATAACCAAGACTCTAGAATACCCAGTGTAGTTGGGCATAGGGACAAATGGAAGGGATTTGAATCTCTGATCTCTAGAGAGTCGTGAGGACTTCTTTTTTAATTAAAAAGTCAATTAAAGTTTACATTTAATATTTTTTATTAATTTCAGATATTCAAGATAGTGTTTAGATAATCATGTACTTTACAAAGTATTCCCCCTAATATCCAGTACCCAACTGGCACCATACATAGTTATTACAATATTTATTATTGACTATCATGTCTATTCTGTACTTTATATTCCTGTGACAACTTTGTAACTGTAAATCTGTATATCTCATTCCTTTTACCTATTTTACCCAATCCCTCAACCACTTTCCCCTTTTGCAACCATCAGTCTTTTGTCTGTATCTGTGAGTCTGTTTCTGCTTTGTTTGTTTATATTGTTCTTTAGTTTACACGTATAAGTGAAATCATATGGTATTTGTCTTTTTTGATTAATTTATTTTACTTAGCATAATATACTCTAGGTCCATTCATGCTGTTGCAAATGGTAACATTTCATTCTTCTTTTATGGCCAAGTAATATTCCATTGTAGTATATGTTCCATAACATTTTTATCCACTCATCTATGGTCACTTGAGTTGCTTCCATAGCTTAGCTACTATAAGTAATGCTGCAATGAATATAGGGATGCATAAATTCTAATTAGCATGTTGGGTTTCTTCAGATATGTATATCCAAAAATGCAATCACTGAACTACGAGGCAGGACATTGTATTGCAAGGTACAATGATGCTTATTGAAAAGAGGGATTTCAGTTACTCATAGTCAACCTTTCCAATGTCAAAATTAGCAACCAAGTATTTAATTCAATTATACCCTTAATCACATCAAGAGTTATTTAACTTACATAAGTGCAAATGTTGTCACTATTACAAGGGGAAAGCCATAAGGACAGAAAACATGATTGTGCTACTCCCTTTACAATCACATGTAAGTCAGAATAGCAAATACCATAGAATACTACATTCATTATTTCACCCTATGATCTCCATACCCTATGAGGAACGTATTATTTTTATCTATATTTTATAAATGAGAAAGTAAGCCTGAGGGAAGTTAAGGAAGTTTATTTGCCCACATACCCTC
Source organism: Noctilio leporinus (assembly GCA_004026585.1). Classification (NCBI taxonomy): domain Eukaryota; kingdom Metazoa; phylum Chordata; class Mammalia; order Chiroptera; family Noctilionidae; genus Noctilio; species Noctilio leporinus. The sequence continues at coordinate 204,604 of PVIW01001452.1, read as the reverse complement.
AGTTAACAAATGGTAGGAAAGGTTTTTGAACTAAAGAAAGAGAATGATTTAAACTTGCAAATAACTCCAAATGTTGATTATTCCATTTAATTTCTCAGGAATTTCTCTGCTTTTATGATTGTCCTTTGCCCTGTTGACCTCAGTATTTTAATACAAAAACAGAACAAGGATATTGGAGACAGAGTGATCATATTTATAGATCTATTTAGTTATGTACTAATTCATATTTATTGAGCACCTCTTATATGCCAGGCACTATTGTAGGCCATGGGATATAGCAGTGAGCAAAATGCAAAAATGTCAGTACCCACATAAACTTTTATGTTAAAGTGTGGGAACAGAGTTACAAAGTTTTGTACATTAATGATAAACACTGAGAAAACACAGAAATAATGTGAGATAGAAAATGCTGAGGGTTAAGAATTGTACATGTTTTCAGGTAAGGCCTTTAAAAAATCATAACATATGACAAAGACTTAATAGGTAAGGGGACATATTCTTCACATACCTGGGGAAGAGCAGGGGAACAGCAAGTGCAAAGGCCTGTGGCAAGCAATCAAGTGTTGCTGGAGCTGAGTGAGATGTGTAAACCAGAGAGAAATCAGTGGAAGCAGTGAGGTCATGTATGCTCACTTTTCTTTAAAGGGTGTGATTCTGGTTGACAGGTAGAAACAGTGTAGGAAAAGATGTATCTGCAGAGAGACCTGTTGCAATAATTCAGGAAAGAGGTGATAGTGGGAGTAATTATGCTCAATTTCTAGATATTTGTTGGTATGTTGAGATAAAATTTATGTACATTGGAGTACACAAATATGATTTGTACATTTGGTGAGTTTTGGCAAATGTATGCATGCATGCCAGCACCTACTCAGTCAAGTTAAAGAATATTATCATCATGCCTTCAAAGTCCTCTTATTCTCCTTTTCTGAACATTCTTAAATAAACAACTGATATGATGACTTCTTTCCCTATAGGTTAACTTTGCTCATTCATATGTATGTGTGTACATATACACTTGTGTGCAGGATCATATGCTTTCCATGTCTTATATCTGGCTTCTTTCAGCTTCATGTTTTTGAGCTTTATCTATATTGTTCTGGACATTGTAGTTCTATTCTTATTGTTGAGTAATACTCCATTGTGTTAATGTACTATAATTTATTCATTCTTATGTTGGTGGATATTTAGGTTGTTAATAGTTTGTGTTTACTATGAATAAAGTTGTTACAAATATTTCTATGGTTATTTTTGTGGGCTTACATGTTTCTTTTTCTTGTGTTTTAAATAGTATTTTCTGAATATACTTTTATGAAAGAGTGAATAGGATTTCTTGGTGATTGATACAGTTATGAGTGAAAGAATGAAGTAAAAAACAACTCTAAGAATTTTTGGTCCAGTTAACTGAAAGTTGATTATCCATTAACTGAGATGGGAAAGACTGAAATGGGAGGAGATGGGAGAAAGGAAACTAAATAAAAATGTGGTATGGAATATGTTAAATTGATTTTTCTATTAGATAAGTTAAAGTGGAAATGTCAGGTAGGAAGTTAGATTTAAGAGTTTAAGTTCAGACGAGATGTTTATTTGAAGGTCATTAACATACAGATGATACTTGAAGTTTTGGGATTTGGTAGCATCACTAAAGGAGCAAGTAAGTGTTTGTGGAAAACAAATTAATTCTAAATACTAAGTTTGGAGTCTCCCACAATTGTATCTACTAAAAGAAACTAGAAAAGACTGAGATGAAGCAGCCAGAGAGAATGGAGGAGAGCAGTGGGGGTGCGGCTTTTCTAAATAGAGAGGGAGTGATGCGCTGTGCTCAGTCTTGCTTAGAGGAATTATTGTTGCAGCTAAGATATTAGGGACAGGGCATGGTGGTTCTGAGAACAAGAGACTTAAAACTGTATGTAGGTTTCCAGTTATTAGTAATAGGGGGACTGACCCCTGAGGCAATGCCTCATTAAGATAAAGGATCAGATCACAGGAAGAAAGGAGTTTAAGGAACAAAAGTGACCAATGTGTTTGGAAGCATGTTGGAACAAATAAGACACTGTTTGGAAAAGTTAAATATAAAAATATTAAATGCAGGCCCTGGCTGGTGGCACAGTGGTTAAGGCGCCAGCCTGCAAACCCAAAGGTCACTGGTTTGGTTCCCCAGCCAGGGCACATAACCAGGTTGCAAGCCAGGTCTCCAGTCAGCTCTGTGGCTGGAGGCAGGTGAAAGGCAACCATACATTGATGTCTCTCTCCCTCTCTGCCTCTCTCCCTTCCTCTATCTCTAAGAATAATAAATAAAATAAAAACTATATATATATTAAATGCATCAGAGAAGCCATGATTTAACATTAAACCAACTATACAGAACTTAATGGATTTAATTGACTGCATGCTTAGTAAGGGTTTGCCAATTAGGTTATCAATAATACTTATCAATAAAGTTTCCCAGAAACAATTTTTTAAAAACATAATTAACTTTAACTTGCATTACATAGTATTAACCAAAATTAAAAAGACTGATTCATTTTAGCATAGATAAATAACATTTAAATACCTAGTTCTCTAATATACAACTATAAAAGGAAGAGTGATGAGGATTCTGAGGGAATTTCAAACCATGTCATATCATCTTACTATTGCCAAACAATTTCATATATTTCCCTTAAGAAAAAGGAAAGAAATTAGGGAAAATCAAATAGTGGAATTTCATATTCTTCCTTGAATAATAATGATGAATAAATGTAAAGAGACCCCTTCTTGACAACATTAAAGATGTCCCTGTTTTAATGATTCACAACACTGCTTCATCAGCAATGTAATTCCTGAAATTTCTTGAAAATAAATGAAGAAACTGGAGTTAACTTTATAATGAAAGCTTGGATATTATGAATTCTGAGGCACCATCAATTATAAGATGTATCACTATTTTATATAGAAAGCTGCCTTTAAAACTACTATATGATTTTGTTTTCAAAACCCATCCTGATTTTGGAAATATTAAACTACAAAAAAGTTTAATAACAGGCACTTCTCTGAGGAGGACATACAAAGGGCCCATAGGTATATGATAGAATGCTCAACATCACTAACCATCAAAGAGATGCAAATTAAAACTACAATGAGATACCACCTCGCACCTGTCAGAATGGCCATCATCAACAAATCAACAAACAAGTGCTGACAAGGATGTGGAGAAAAAGGAACCCTAGTGCATTCATTATTGATGGGAATGTAGATTGATTCAGCCACTATGAAAAATAGTATGAAATTTCCTCAAAAAACTTTCTTTGATCCAGCAAATCCACTGTAAGGATTATACCCAAAGAATCATGAAACACCTGTTCAGAAGAACCTATGTACCCCTATGTTCAGAGCAGTGCTATTTACAATAGCCAAGTGCTGGAAACAGCCTAAGTGCCTATCAGTGGATGAATGGATCAAAAAACTTTGGTACGTTTACACAATGGAATATTATGCAGCAGAAAGAAAGAAGGAACTCCTACATTATGCAGTAGCATAGATGGAACTGGAGAGTATTATGCTCAGTGAAATAAGTCAGACAACAAAAGACTAATACCATGTGATCTCAACTATACAGTACAGTAATGAACAAAATAAATAAATGAGCAAAATAGAACCAGAGGCATGGAAACAAGGAACAGACTGGTAGAGACAGAGAGGAAGGGGCAGGGGGAGAAAGAGGGATAAGAAAGGACGAGTTTAGTCAAGGAACTAGTATAATGACCATGGACCTGACAACAGGGTGGGGATTGACTGTGGGAGAGCAATGGGGGAAAAACGGGACAACTGTAATTAAACAACAATTAATTAATTTTGAAAAGTTTAGCTTATGGGACAGGGAAGAACAATGGGGGGAAAATGAATCAATTAGAATACAACAATAATAATTTTTTTGAAGTTTAACTTATATTGATGATATATAGTAATTAAAAACTATGGCTCTTGTTTTTAATAATGTGGTGACTGTATGCTATGTATCTCTTGAATGTCCCAAACTGGCATAGAAATATATCTTGAAAACATAGAATTTGCTATGGGATACCTATTTTTATACAGAAATTATATTTTTATTACAGTCAGGGGGATGGGCATATCTTTTCCCTCAGTAATTTTTGAAATCAAAGTGTTCATTGGAATGATATCAGTTCCCAGGCAAAATGTTATTCTTCATTTGTCACACCAAGGCCACTTCTTTGGACTATTCATAAGAAAATAGAGATTATATGAGGCATATGTTAGACAATACCATGTATCCTTACTACTCTATCCTCAGTGCCTGCAGCAAGATTGCACTGTGAAGTCTCTCTAGCTGTGTCATAAAGCAGTTCATGTACTTTCTATACCTTCTGGTGTATGGTAGGATTTTGTCAACGCATTCCATCTTTATTACCAAGAGATGTTCCTGGAGGTCATATTAGACTATCCCAGAAACAGCATGCTTCTGCAATGTGTGTGTAATGTTGATTAATTTGAAATTGTGTGCTAATAGTTTTTATCATTGAAAATAGCTGAATTAAGGATGTTTTAATGCAGGCTCTTATGAAGAACACTAAAAACTTGCTGTCCGTATATATATAGCTGAAGTAACACTGTTCTGTGTGGATACCTAGTAGAAAGCTGGATTTGAGCATTAAATAATTTTATTGGAGAGTAAAGAAGTTGTGTTTAGAGAAGTAAGCCGTGAGACAGATGTTTCTGTCACCAAAGCATGTGGTAACTTGCAAGTTTGATGATTATCAAGTTATTGAAAGCCAGCTATATATAGTCATTGCAGTTACACATCCATCTATAAAGAAAACAATGAAAATAATGAAAATAATTAAAATCAGGCATTATTTACCCTTATTAGTTACTACTTAACAATTGTCTCATAACAAAATTGAAAAAAAACTTCTAAACAATAACACTAAGTGGGGCTTAAAAACAAACTTCCATATGGAAGCATTTGGAAGTATTTACACAGGAGAACTTAAGAGCAAGAAGCTCTGTTTTATATCTTACAGTAACTAGGTATACAATGCTTTCTTGGTTTGAACTATTTACTTTTCTAATTTGTTACCTTTCTAGTGTGATAGATGGTGGGAGGTGGGCATGAGGTGGGCCAGTTGAAGTGAGTTCAATTTTGGTTAAAGTAGATAAGCATTTCATAGAATTCTTCAGGTAGCTACAGTGGAAAACTATTATCAATGTACATACATGCGATAATGAGGCTTACTGAATGACGTTCAGCAGACTGGTTGCTTATATCTAAGAAAAAGTCAAAACATTTGATAGCAACTCTGTCAACACTTTGAATTGTCTAGGAAGTAAGAGGCAGGGCAGAATGGTCAGCACTGTCCTGATTTTTATTTGACAACAAGACAGAGAGACCTGAATATCTGTCTGTGTTCTACTCTGATTTTAGTAGCATCAATATAATTATATGTTGGCATCATCCTCCTTCAATTTTATGTTGCATTGCCATATAAAGCTGCTATTACAGCATATACCTGGCCTAAATCTCATTGAATCTCTATAAAAGTCCTTTGAACTAGGATGAAATGACCATAACTTGGGAGGTTTTCTAACTAGCTAAGGAAATGCAGGTCTCTTTTTCCTTAAGATACAGACCCGCACAGCTGCAGCTTCTTCCTCTTCTCTGTTTTTATTTTTATAGCTGAGGTCTTTGTAGGGTCGGCGTATTTTCTTTCCTTCTTATTTTCTAGAGCTTTAAACTGAACTCCGGGGCTAGGGCACAATGCCACCATAAGAGTGGATTCCTGTGACAGGGGCAGAAGGTACACACATCTCTTCTTTCAGGTCTCAGATCTTTTTCCACAGAACTTATGCTCTCATTATCTCTGTCCAATCTTGACTTCAAAAATGAGGGATGGCTAAAATGATGCACGCATTGCAATAACATGAAGTGGATAAAGAAATCAGGAAAAAAGGAAACAAGACAAGGAAGCTAAAATGAAACCAAGGATGCGTTTAGTAAGTTGAAAAGTCTGCTCATCAATATAAGAAAATTGCAGTTTTTCAATGTAATGTAACAACAATAAAATTAAATTAAAAAAGGAATATTGCGGTTTTAGCTTTAAATTGTGTCACTTCTAAAAGAGAGAGAAAACAAATTATTTACAGGACTTGGAGTGGTCGTGCTATTAATGACAATTCCTTGTGAGGACAAAAAAGGACTATTTCATGTACTCCAACAATAGATGTATTTTTCTCATATAGAATTCTGTGATGCGGTAAATATCCTCAGTAAGTACAGTCACAGTTATTGAAGGCATATTTCTTATTGCCTACATTTTATCCACACTTAATGTGAGCCTCTGGATGAGAGAATAGGGAAGTCAGTAAAAAGCAATTATCTGAGGGGTCTATAAAGAGTGATCTCTAAGGAAAAAGGGCTATGATTGTCTGATTTTGTTCTCAGTATTTAAAAAAAAAATGGGATATGTGGAGCAGAAGCTGGCAAGCTTGTCCTATACAGGCCAGAAAGAGTAAATATTTTTGTTCTTTCAGCTCATACAAACTTCATTCAATAAGCATTCAACTCTGCTGTGATAGCATAAAGCAGCCATAGGTAATATGCAAACAAACAGGTGTAGTTATGTATCATCAAAATCAAGCAGCAAGTGAGATTTGGTTTATGAACCACTTTGCCAACTCCTGATTTGGGGAAATAAAGACTATTCACTGGAGAGTTTCCTTTGTATCTGTAATTCCTCAGAACAAAATTTTAATAAGCATTAGAAAGCAAGGTTTAGAAGGCCTGACAACAATTCTGTTATCACATTAAGGTACTGTATGATATAGTTTCCCAACAGGAAGTTAAATTACTTGAACAGCAAATTCTTTAACAAGAGCTACATCTCCTATGAATAAGGAAAATTGAACGAGTACAAGCAGTCAGTGTTAGTACCCCCTCCCACCCCTAAAATGGCACATCCTACAGGAGAACAAACAAATATATGCTCATATGTGGGATGTGAAAGACACCCTGATAAATAATGTGCACTCTGGAATGGCCAGGTGTGGGTCTTGACCATTTCACCTGCTAGATTTGTGAGCTTGACCAAGTTATCTCAGCTGCCTAGAACTTGACCTCCTCATTAGAAAACTAGGCATAGTAATTCCTTCCTCACAGGATTGCCCTGAGTTTAGGCCCTGAAGTCCATTCCAGAAGTCTCAGATTGTTGGCCAGGGGCCTCTATCCCACATGTGGAAAGGTTTGGTATTCCTGCCTAACATGGGTTGCATAAGCATCTGGGATACAAATATGAAAAAGGATATGGTGACTGTATATGAAGGTACGGGCTTTAGGGAAAAGAAAAGAAATAGAAGCTTTGGCCCCTTAGGCCTGCGTTATTGAATGGCACCCTCAGTTGTCTGTGTTAGCAGGTCATGGGGTGGGTTTGCAGGGTTGCCATCAGCACACCTGTCTCCCCGGGGCTGAGCCTGGGCTCTGCTGCCCTTCATAACCCTGTTTGCCCTGCAGCTTCCCTTTTGTGGTTCCCAGGTGTAACAGAAATCCTTCTTCATGCCTTATATTTTTCTTTCTGGTCAACTTCCTCTTTATGTTACCTGTATGGAGAGTATGTAGATCAAGAAGTGAATAGGAATTCTGTGACAAAAGAATTCTGTATCTAAACATGCTTGAGGCTCAAAGAAACAAAGGAACCAGATGTCTTTCCTGTGGGCTTCTCATTATTCTTTAATATATCGATGAGGGTTTCCAGTCTCCAAGTTAAGAATGCCCTCTATAGCTTTCTCAAGTTTAACAAAGGAAAGAATTAAACATCATTCTTTAGTTTTAATTGCTCCATGCATGCATTGTGTCCTCTTAGCTATCAGCGACACTTTCCCTATGGGGCATGAGTTGGGAAACTGCCTTTACCATTGCAAAAATCCCCACAGATCTTGCAATTTTAAAATAAACTTTCTAGATTAGATATATTTCTTGCAAATTATTCATTGATTCTATGTCAGGCAATAGCATGCAGTGACTGCCTGATGATTGAACCTACTTCATAACATTGCTGGATAATAATATCAAATGCAATATAGCTAAGATTAATCAAGTACTTCTAGGCAATGGGAAAACACTTTGGTGGGCCATCTCCTTTCATTCAAGCAGAACTCAGGTGAAGTGGTTGTCTTATTCCTGTTTCACAAAAGATAACAATGAGGCCCAGGGAGGTTGAATAACTTGAACAGTCACACAGCTGATAATTAAAGCAACTGAGTTCCTTAGCCCTCACTCTTACTGCTGGACTCCATTCTCTCAGACAAATGCAGTGACAGAAGATCTGTTATGTCTAGATTAGTGTAATCTTGGACCCTGTTTCTTTCACTCAGTTATTATATGTAAATTCCCTTTTGAGAATAACTCGGCCTTTTAAGTGTAAAATTTTAACAGAAATAGAAAAGCATATGTAATCTTTCATTTACCATTTTTTCATGACATGCATCTGGCTAATTCAGCAGATACAGAGAATTGCAGTACAATTTTAAAAGAAAAGATTATGACACATCACTACTCCACAGTTTCAAAATGTTATATTATCTGATGAAATTGTTTCTAAGAACAGTTAGATACCCATGGAATTATCAAGGCACAGATTTCTTATTATCAATCCCTGAAAGGACTCATTAGCCCCAAACTGCTCCCTATTTTGAAGCAATGAAGGCCAAGGAACACCAATAAATGGTACATATAAGTTATGTTTCTAAAATCTCTGTAAGGTGGTAGGCTTATTAAGCACTGCTGAATAAATAAATAGATAAGCCTAAAATCCATTTTTCTCCATGTCATCACTATTCCCCTTTTCTTGGAGTCTTTTGTATAGCTTTTCCCCATGAGGTACTCACTTCTAATAATTTAAAAGAAAAATAGGACAGAGTGTTGGGACCATGTTTGTTGAGGTCCAACAATGGTCAACAAGTTAGAAGATGTTTGTAATTCAGTGGACTAATGGAAAACAAATATATTAAATACTTAGAATATTATCACTAGAATAATTATAGCTAATTATTCTAAGTGTATAGATAAATATACCAGCATAAATACACACATGCATACATGCTATATTTCATGATGATATTCATTGTAATATATACCATTACATTCCAGGATAATATTAATTATAATATACACTACTGATGCGATCAAATCTTTTAACATAGAAGATAAACATTATATCAAACATGCCAGTTTTTGCAAGGTATATTCATATTTTAGGAAATATAAGAATTTATATTTTATGATGTTGCCCAGTGAGATGAAATTTATATGATGGATTGTTGAGCAATCAGACGTGATGATTGTTACCAACATGAGAGGAAAGGAGAAGTTGATGTTGCTGCTGAGTGGCTGGGTAAAGAGCACTGATTGGTGGGTGTGGAAAGCAGATTCAGATTGTGGCATGCTGTGAAATTTATGAAGTTCTTAAAAGGCATCAAGTTCAAAGCCTTGTTGAAATAGCTGGGGTTGCCTTTAAGTGGGTCACCCTCTAATCATGCCTTATTTGTCCCTCTGGTGTATTTACAGGTACTGAAGATGGATGGGCATCATTAGGTATCTCTTAATATATTGTCCCACAAATATCTTAACCGTGAGTTTTTCAGAGTAATATTTTTCCATTCATGTCCACAGGGTGATATCTATTTGGAGAATTCATGGCCATGCTAAATGTTCATGTTTTATTGATATTATTAATGTGATTACATTAGATCAAACATTATTTTACTCCGGGGGGGGATGTTCTGTTTTTAATAACATATGCTTTTTGTTTTGAAAATGATTCATAGTAATTGAAGACAATTTGTAAAATGTTGGTTTAAAATAAGTGACTTAAAGTCACCTAAAACATACTTACAGCTACTTAGTATGCAGTGTTTAGATTTTTTACAATATTTTTCATATAAAATTAAGATCATGTGGTATATATACTTTTAATTCTTTCACTTGAAAATGGGTACTGTGAACACGCCATTATTTTAAAAACAAGATCTTTATTCTGGACAGTAAGAAAGCACATATTAAGTAGTATGAATCAATGAAATAATTATTTCACACAACTTAGACTTATGTTCATCCATGTTATTAAAATAACTTCAGAGAGAAGAGTTATATAAACTGTAGAAGGAATATAATGCTATATAGAACACAGTAAGAGGAAAGAGGCCCTAATTATTATACCTCTAACCTTCTACTATATTTTAATAGGATAATACCATGAGCTCAAGTGGCTCCAGATATTTGCAAACTTGAACAATTACATCTTACAAACTATAATTGACAATAACCCTTCAAAAATCCATAGTAGTTTTGGAAAAACACCTAGTGAAGTCCCTATAATTTCAAATCATGTTTAGAAATTTTCTTTTTGTATTGTTATTCTATTACCATTGTCCCAATTTCTCCCAATGCTCTTCCCTACCCCACTCCCCACTCCAACAGTCAATCCCCGCTTCGTCCATGTCCATAGGTCATTTATACCCATCCCTTGACTAGACCTTCTCCTTCCTTCCTCCCTCATTCCCCTTGCTGCTTGCCTCTGGTCACTGTCAGTCTGGTCCTTATTTCCATGCCTCTGGTCCTATTTTACTCATTTGTTTGTTCATCAGGTCCCTCTTACAGAAATTTCATTAAACTTACGTTTCTTGACCATCTCTGATTTTTAATCATCCATACGAATATTCCAAATTGATGAAAAAATCTTCAAATCATGACTCCCTGGCCTTGATGGAAGTTTTCATAGCATCATAATTTACTATTCTCTTTTTAAAAGTATCTGATATCCACATTGATGTTAAAGAAAATAAAATAATTGCTCAGAACTTTTAAAAATGAACCCCATTAAGGTGATTTATGGTACTTTGGGCCACAATTTTAAACTCCATTTTGATACCTATAAAGCCACATGTTTCAAAATAAACTACCTTTTCTGTTTGAGCTTGCGCATTTAGAGTGATACCTAGCATCAATGTAACCTGTTGACCACCAGCTTGCCAGGATGCCTTGAAATTCACTGCCTTCAACCATTGTATTAATATATTAAAGGTCACATTAAAATCTGCAGTGCTGAGCAAATAGTAGGTATCTGGTAAACGCGTGACAGACCACCTGCTGGGAAGCTGCTGCGACAGGCTCTGTGCAGAAGGGGACATGTAGAGCGTGGGAGGCTGGGAACACAGAGGGCTCTTAGGGCAGCTGGTTGTGTTGGTGAGAGAAAAAGCAGCTGAATGAAAACTAGGGAGCCTGACAAAGGAGCCAGAAATAAATGCTGGCATGTAAAAATTAATTCCTGTTTTTTTCAGGAGAAAGTACTTTTTAAATACTCTTTCCCTGCCATTTTCATTTTCTGATATTGTGCCCTAGACATAATACAGGAATAAAGAGAGTCTTACATGGTTAAGTATTTGTTGCACTTTTATAACAAGATCTAAGCATGCTATTATGTATCAGGCATGAAGCAGCCGATGAGAAAAGGTATCCAGGATCTATTTTTGTGATTGGATGGTGACATATTAAAAGTCATTTTGGTTGCAATAATGACTCTGTGGTCCTTGTTAGAAGTAAACGTTGATCTCTTGGTCTGTGTACTACCTATTAGAAAGAACTGGGTCCTTCAGCCTGGGATATCGTTTCCTGTAGGTAGTTGGTGAATCAAAACCAATGAAATCTGCAAGGTGATGCCATTGCATTTTAAGACAGAATTGATTGCCTAATCAATGTTAAAAGATGGTGAGCAAGAGAAATCTGGATCTTGACTTTGTTTAATTGGATTGCTTAGTTGCTCTCACGGTGCAGGATACAGCTTCATCAATACCACTGGCCCCTTAGGACGGACTGCCCGTCAGGCCCTCCATGTATGTTACTTTATTACCACCTTTCCAGTTTGCAGCTATGATGCTGCCATCATGCTGGGCATGGAAAGGTTCATGGTTTATTGGTTTATAAAATAAGGGACCCTTTTCTTTTTTAAATTTACATATGTTTATTATTTCAGATTGTAAAAACATGGATTTAATTAAAGTATTGTACTAGAAAGGCACTTTATTTTTGTTTATAGTTGAGAAAGGAAAGATTTTGCAATATTGCCATTTGTCTATCAATATATACAGATTCATAGTCTTTTCTTTAATTTAGTGGTTACACCAAAAAGTCACTAATTTTAATATCATTTATGGAACTATATGTTATCATATTTTCAGTTATGAAGCATGACTAATGGTAAATTGTTAATGGAAACTGAATCCTCTAAAATATCCAGAATTTCAAAATGACAAACCTATTATATATTATAACAAATAACCCTACCTTGAATATAACTACAATTTAATTTATAAAATGTAATCATTTAGTCTGAATCTTTGCATAAGGAAGAGGAGATAAATGTTAACTAAGATAAGAATGAATTTTCAAAGATTCCTTTTACTCAGTTCTGCACATATACTCATTTCTCAAGTTGTGAACCATAATGAAAAATGGAATTGAAATAATTTTTATTTTAGCTTTTGTCTTTTGTTATCAGTTTTTTCTTCTTCAGTTCCCTTATGCATCACTGCATAGTTTAGTAAATAATGTTCTTCCAAGTCAAGACATTCTGATGGTATTTCTTTGAAATTATTATTGAGGTATATGAGCCTGAGATTTTTTTCATCATTGTCTAAAGTTTGCTGTTTTTTCAATGTAACTATCACCTTTCCCTCTCTGTACCTTCATAGTAAGTAGAGCTAACATAATGGAGTCAAATGTTCTGTTCAAGCAAGAAATGTTAGGTACCTTGTATTTATTCTGTTATGTTACTGAAACATTCTTTTTCATTTACATTGATCTTTGAGACTAGGATTTTGTACTTATTTGAATATCACCTATAGTTAAGTTTTCTCACCTTTTAGCTATAACCATGTTCTACCTGCTATATTGTCTACTCTAAATATTTTAAAATCATCAGTGACTGTATAAGATATGGAACAATGTCCTTTTGTTAAAGGGACAAATTATATATAAAAGTATATTTGATTATTTTATGAGACTTTTGCAACAGCTCTCTATGACTGAGTTACAACCCAGTTTTCTGTGTGTAGATATATATGTATATGCATGTATGCACACACACACGGACATGCATCTCAGCCTATGCTGTGCATATGAGATGAAGTCACTTTGCCTTTACAATAACATTTCCTACAGTGGCTCCTTCTCTGTTCCTCTTTATTCACTTTTGCAAATCTCAAATTACTATTTAATATGTGTTTATGAACTACCAATTTTTATTCCCTCCATATTTTAAGAAGGGAAACACAGTTAAGTCAAGATGACTAATGGGATGGTGAAGAGGAGTATGGGCTGATAAAAATTAAATAGAAAACAAATGATTCCCCTTCCTAGCCATACTTTTAAAAATAGCTACTTATTATGAATAAAAACAGCATTATTAAGCATTTCTGTTATTTAGTTTTTAGAATAAAGATTTTTCATCTTTGTATTTCCTAAGTCACACATTATCTAGAATATGTGTCACAGGCATTAACAATTGGGGAGGACATTTGAGTTCTAGAACCTTTTACAGAAATGTAGGAGTCTTATTTCATATGCTTTAAAATGCCAGATACAGTTTTCCTTTTTTTTACCCAAGAATATAAAGACAATGACTAGCAAAACTGTATGTCTTCATCCTTTTCTGGAAACATTCCTTTAACTTCCTGCTGTCCTCTGCCAAGACCGCATTCTCAGGAGTAGTAAGTGACGGCTCATTCCTCTGAACCCTCTCTCACTGCCAGGCACCAGGTAGGGGTGGTATATTCTGCCTCCTTCACTGTCCTCATCTCTGCCAGACACTTCCCCGTCCCTCTTCCCCAAAAGCATGAGCTGTGAGTTACATGCTACCTTATCAAATGACCTATTATATTTATTTTTCACCCCCAGGACACAATCCCTATGATAGACCATACAGAGTTCAGCTGTTGACTCACTGTCAGTCTCCAATGCTACACTTACCCTATTATTGATTTTAACACTCAGGTATATGATCTGCCCAATTATTAAGTTTAATGGATAGGCCTCATTGACCCCATCTCCTCCAATGATCGTATTCTTATCCTACCTTGGCTACTCACTCCATGATTATATCCTGTAACCCCTTCATTTTCTCTATCCCAAACTTTATAATGTCCAGCCACAATACTGCTGTTCCTTCTTGCCTCCTCTATAATGTTTACATTATACCAGGAATCTGACCTACCCACTTTTCTCCTCTCTTACTTTTCCCTATTCTCATACCCTTCTACTTACTGCTTATTCAAAAGACATTTTTTCCTGGATTTATTCAAACCTCAACCATCTCTTCCTCCATCTTCCCTCTCACTGGCCAGCTTGGTTCTTGCTTCACTGAGAAAATTGAGGTTATCACAAGCTTCCATCTTCACATTTAAATGCCTCTCTGTGATTGAAGTTTATCTTTTGTTGATGGATGGTCCATGATCTCATGGAAGGCCACTCTCTCCAAATGTCTATAAGAACCCATCTTGCCTACTCAGTACACTGCTCTAGCAATTAATTTATTTCCCAGTCCTCAATTATAATAGACAAATGGGCTACAATACCACATTATTTTTTTAATCACTATCAGATTTCTTACTAAGAAGAATGATACATGGTATGTTTTTAAGTTAGAGGAATATGAATGTTATAAATGGAATGGAGAATATATTTAATGCATATTATATAAATTAATTCTGAATTATGTGTGATAGATGTTTTCCAGCATTAGTGATGTGAGAACTATTCGTACATGGCTTCAAGAAGCTAAGAGTTGAACCTATTATTTGCAGAGTGCGAGATGTGGACACGCGCAGAGAGAATGAAAGCAACCGTTCCAGGTGGAGACACAGCATAAACAAATATGCAGAGGGACAAATGATTGTGGTATAATCAGGGCTTAGAAAGGAAACCTGACTAATTATAATGGAGGCTTCATGAAAAAGCTCAAAAAGAGACATAAATGGAAGCTTGGATCCTGCTTAATAATGGCCTTGCATTTCAGGATGAATTAAATATGAGATGATAGTAGAATGTCCATATGGAAATATCTGCTAGTGATTTTCTTTGAGCTGAGATTGGATAATAGGTACACTTAGATTCTTGTCTCATTTTGTTTTCTATTTAATACATTCCAAACTGAGTTTATGTAACCTATCTCAGGATTAAAAGAAAAGACACATTGAAACCATTGAGGCAGGTGGCTTGGTTAACAGTGAGATCCATGAGTTCTGACCTGGGTACCTTGGAAGACTTTTCCAGTGAACAGGCCCAGAGATCACGTTCAGTTTATATTTCTGCCTTCCTGGGCTTCAAAGTCTCAGGAGGAGACAGCAGCCCTATGAGAATGGACTAAGACTTTATTTTTTTAAATATATGTTTTATTTATTTTTAGAGAAAGGGGAAAGGAGAAAGAGTGAGAGAAACATTGATCAGTTGCCTCTTGCAAGTGTCCCAAATGGGAACTGGCCAGTAACCTAGGCTTGTGCCCTGACTGGGAATCCAGCCAGAGACCTTTCACTTGTAAGACAAACTCACCCAACTGAGCCAATGCTGGTCAGAGCGGGGCTAGGTCTTTAAACTGAAGTGATCAGTGGTTCCTATTTCTTGTGTTGATGGCATGGAGACCTGAGTCATATTTTACATAAACCAAGCCTTTTACCTCATTTTCTGTGAGGTATTATGCATTTTCATTAGCATAAAAATCTTACATCGTGGAATACTGATGTCCATTAGAACTTTTTCTGATACTGAAAATGTTCCAAAATCTAAGTGGATATTAAGCACTTGAAAGGTAGTTAGTAAAACATTTTAATTTATTTATATTTAAATCTAAATTGTCATCTGTAGCTATTGGCTAGAATATGTTAAGGTAACAATAGAACTAAACTCTAGCTAACATTTAATGAGCATGTACAATATCATGTGCCTGGACTAATATAAAAACTTTACATGTACTAATTTATTTAATCCCCATAAAAATCATGGGGAGTAGGCATTCTTATTATACACATTATGGAAATGAGAGACTTGGAGCAGAGAAAGATTTGGCAGTGTTAAGAAATGACAAATTTGGGATTTAAACCTAGCCACTATTTTCACAAAGTTTAAGCAAGCTGTGTCTTCATGTTTAAGTTCCACATTACTCTTGCTTCTTTTCCTTTCGTATTTACATTAATTTATTTATTTGTGTATGTATTACCATGTCTTTTTATCCTTAAAATATTAGTTATTCCTCTTGAGAGTTTATATTCCTCTCCCTAACCACTGCTTCTGAATAGCATAGACTTTTATTAAATGTGAATCACTGAATAATGACCTCACCGTTATAAGACTTATTTGAAGCAGCACCTCTTAAACGTCAGTTTGCAAAAGAATCATCTGGAATATAGGTGGTGGTTTCTGATGCAGAAAGTCCCAGGTGGGACCTGAGAATGAACATTTCTAATAAGTCCCCAGGTAATGTTGATACTGCTTTTTGGTCTGTCGGTCATATTTGTGACCCATTACCCTAAACCACATTGCAAGTCTGCTGCCAGCCTAATTGACTTTAAAATATGATTGTTAATATGTGTCAAAACATATAGTTTTTAATCATTTAATCATTATTTCTATCTGGGATGTTGCACAAATAATATAGGTATTCTTCCATTGCCAAGAGATAAAACTCCAATGAAAAATAATAAAGCAAGGAGGAGAAAGAGGATGGAAGAAATGAGGCAGGGGCATGGGAAGTGATTGAGAAGGCAGCAATAAAAGAAAAGAAAAATCATTTATGGAACTGAAAGACCAGGTATAGATCAAGTCTCAAATCAAACCCACTAAGATTCATGGAGGGATTGCCATCCAGGGCCAACCAGGACAAATCTGCCCACAAAGCTATTGTGATCAAAATAATATTTGGGGAAAAAATCAAATTTAAATGATCATGATTGAAGTATGTCTTTGTTTTTCCACAACTCCACCAATCCATTCTGTTTTACTGCTATTGCTTTACGCATGAATATGATTTCCCTTCCAGTTAAAGTATATAAATTTGTTACTCTAGATTTAGTGCAACAAAAAATGGCACCAAGACTTAATCATTCCCCAGATAATGGTTTTTTCTTCTTCAAACTCAGTTTTATTTTCACTTAGGCTGTCTTAATATGGTGATGATGATGGCCCTTGTCAGCTTCAGGTGTACATGAATTTTATTTCCTGCAATCTCAGTGGGAAGAGTATCCCTTTTTCCCAGTAGATGCAGCCAAGTTCCATGATTAGTTCTGACTGGCCCTGCTTTAGTCAGGTGCTCATCTGTTACGAGCAGGACTGGGACAGAGGATAGGAGTAGACCCTAGAGCACGGGTATCAAACTCATTATCACCAGGGGCCACATCAGCCTGGCGGTTGCCTTCAAAGGGCAAGATGGCATTTTTAGGACTGTGTAAATGTAACTGTTTCTCAACAGTTAAGGGAGTCAGGTAGAAACAAGGTGCTGGGCTGGATAAAATAAGGTGGAGGGCAGGATTTGGCCCTCGGGTGTCGGGTTAGCCACCTGTGCCCTAAAGGAAGAGTGGGGGAAAGCTGGCTACCCAGAGTAGAAGCTGGTGCTGCCGCTCATGGAACAGCAATGGACTCTGGACAGACAAATGCACCAAGTATCCACTCTGCAGGACGTGAACCAAAACCATGTTTTGAACTGTAACCTTGATAAGTTATTCTTTCCACCTGAAATGTAGTGATCATGCACTTACCTCATCAGTATGAGGTATAGTGTTATAATCCCCTGCCTGAAATCCTTTATTTCTTTAGCTAGTGGGACATCCTACTAAAATACTTCTTATGTAGCAGATATAAATATAACTTTATATCTTCATATTTGCTCTTTTTATTTTACTGTATTTCCAGACATTGGTAAACAGTAATAGCTTTAATGCATTACTCATGATATAGGTATGATAAGTGAATTAAATGTTTGATTTTATTTTCCATGCTTTTTGGTAGAATATTGATATCTACTGTGTAAATCTAGCACCTAAAATCATTGTTCTTGCCCATTTTTACTTTCCTAGGGTTAGTAATTGAGTACCATGATCACCTACCTTTCAGAAATATTTTTAAATTATGATTACATTTATGTAAAATGTATAAAATAATTACCTGGAAAACAGAAAACAGTTTAATGTATATGTTCTAGGTAATGGTGGGTAAAGTTATGTTACTCAGTATCCTTTGTGTAACCATTCACATGATAACTCACTTTTAGATATTAATAGGTCTAGAAAAAAATAGACTGAATAAACTGGTATAGATCTTTAATTTGAAAAATATTTTCATTGTAATTGATAAAAGTTCAACATTAAATTTAATGCATAAATAAGATTAGTAAATTATTCTGAAATTTATGCATAAAATCTATTTTATAATTCTTTGTCAACCATGTTAAGATCTTACAGCAACTTTTTCAGAAAATTACATTGAATCATTTTCATTTCATTGTTTCTTAAATAGACAAGAGTGAAGAGGAAGATTGCAGAACCGTAGTGCCTAGGATAAGCAGGATATTTCCATTCTCTCTCCTGGTGCAAAATACAAGTTGATGAAGTCTTAAGTAAAGTTTATTAAATTAAAATTTTTCAGCCAGAACATGTGGCTTAATTTTAATATCTGTGTCTCATAAAATGATACAATATCAAAAGTTAAGATCCAATAATTATTACTTTATTCCCTGGAAAACAAACCTTAGAGAGTCCTGGCTATGACTCAAGCCATACTTAGACTAATTAATATCACAATGCATTGAAATAAGAAGTAGAAACTTCAGAAGTAGACTGGCAACATGGAAATTTTTTTAAACTGAAACTAGTTATAATAGAATATTACAATGATGAAACACAAAAAAAGCATCACATATTACTATTAGACATCAATCTTTACCCTCGAGGTCTTTCTTTTGCATAATCTAAATGTTGCTATGGCTACAAATATGCTATCTTTATTTTGGCACCAAGAATAATGCAAAATACACAGTATGTAGGTTGTAAAGTTAACAAGAGTTCTCTGAATGACTGAAAAGCATGAATTCACAATACATCCCATATTTATTCATCATTTGAAAGAGTGTTGACAATTCTATTGATGTGAGACAATTTGCTACCCATTACCAGTTGCAGGTAAAAACATTAAAAAGACATGATCTATGCAGTGGATTTTATGAGCTCATTTATTGAGGTGTCGCTTTCCCTTTCAAGAATGATCCAAACAACATGCTACTTTTTTCATTCCACCAGTTCCTACCTAGAGTTGGTTAATGGAAAGAACATTTGAGAATGACTGCCATCTTATTCACTGACTAGCAAGCAATGTGTTACCTTAGGCCAGGACACACTCAGGACCTTAATTGACTGACCTTTAAGATGAGGCATTTGAATCCACTGATTATTAAATTCCTATCCAGATTTAACAAAGTGTGTTTATTTCTCTATTAGTATTAGCCTATTTTATTGTAGTTGTTTTCAATTACAAAAAAAAAAAAAAATGTTTTAAAAGGGAGGGATAGCTATAGTTCTTTTCTATTGTGTGAAAAATGTTGATTTTATCACTATCCTCCTAACTTGACCCCAACCATCAAGCATTCCTGTAATGAAATTGTTTCTGCAAACCAGAGACGCATCTCTAGTCATTAATAATATATATTTTAAAGATTAAGACAGTTCAACCTGAGACCCTCAGCCTTTATTATCTTTCCCACAGAGAAAATAATTCTTCAGTTAGGACAGAATTTTCAGTGACCACTGCTATATGAGATTGCTGCCAACGTTACACTGAGCTGACCAACCAAGAGATCACTGGAAATTAAACCACTAGGGAAAATGCTCCTAGCATTTATTCAAAAATATCAGGAACCATTTACTCTTATTTAAACAGAAGTGGGAGAAAAATCAAGATGTATGACCTTAGTTTCGTGGGAATAGTGAAGACTGCTATGCTTATTTCAGGGGGATTTACAAAGAAAATACAGTATTTTCCACTCTAAATTTTTTAGAGTGTTTGCTTAAAATGGTTCAGCCAGTCTAGCCTAAGCAAAGCAAATAAATGATCTTCATAAAAGTTTATTTTATTTTGTGGTGGATTTGAATTTTCTACAGATATAAACAATTCAAGTATAAAAAATATTAACTGTTGGGAAGCAATTTAGCTTGAGTCTGCTTTTCTACTCTGTGGAAAAAAAGGTTTATCTTGCCATTGATAGTGAGTTAGTTGCTTTTGGTTTTAAATTCAATTTTGGAGTAACATGGTCAGCTTATATTCGACTTTGTTGCTTAGTCTCCTGGCAACCCCCCAGGGGCTTCTGAGTTCAGAAGAGTTTTGCAAAATAGTCTAGATGTGAGACCTGGGTTTACAATTGAGACTTGGTAATCATCCCTAATAGCAGAAATGTCTCCCTCTGTTCCTGATGCATCTGCTTATGCCCAGTATGACATTCAATTCTCAGGTCTGTATGCCCCATGCCTTCTTGGATTCAGCCTCAATGTCTCTTCAGATAATTTTGGTATCTTAACTACTTTGCAACTCTTCTGACATTTCAAACCTCTCAGTTTCTCTCTATATATTCTGTTGGTTGGTAGAGGATGTAGTGAGACTATGTTCAGGCCCTATCTAGGACCTTTCCTCAGGCAACGTTTTTTCACCATGTAGGTGTCATGTTAGTTGAAAATTTTCTCTAAGGCTTCCATTACGTCACACAATATCCTGGACAACGCTTCTATTCTGAAATTCCCCCAAAACTTACTGAGATATATACTAGAGTTTCAGTTGCCCAGCCTTACCTCCATAGTGGGATTCTACTGTGGGAGGGGCCCTGGGACCCACCACTAGAAATCACCTATATTCTGTAAACATTACTATCCTTTTTTCCTGTCCAGCTGTGAAATTCTTAACACCTTTTTTATGAGAAAAGATCTCTTAGTCATGAATTATCTGCCGTATTTTAAGTCTTATAGGATTCAGAGAAATGAAACAAAAGCAAAACATATTTTCCTTGGAAGTTATTGTCTTACAATTGAAAACCACAGAATTCAAGACTATTTGTTAGTTCAACCAGATACTTTCCCAAGTCCTTTAAAGGGTAGAAAAGCCCAGAGTGTGATTATTTTTCTCACTTGATCAACTCTTCCTTAATGAAGTGTATTTATTGATAGAAGATGAGGGAAGGGAAAAATGAACTGGAAAAACCACACAGTTGGATATCTAAACGCTGCTGCTGTAGTTAATTTACATATCTAATAAACATTTGAAATAACATCTTTGCATTTTATTTTTTATATTCATAAAGAGACTAGATTTTATTATTCTTATTTTCAAGAACAAAAACCTAAATTATTACGCTGTGCCTAAAGAAAGAAGGAAAAATATTGAGGTCCTAAATTAGGGAGTTCCTATATTCTAATTATAGCAAATTTTATCACAGAGTGTTCATTTTTTTCAGTTCCTATTTTTACATTTTGTACGTATTATTGCAACAATATATAAAGTAGATAAAATGTACTTTTACTTACAATAATGAAATAACCGGGGAGGGGGGGGCAGTGGAGTTAGACAAGATGAAACAACAGATAATGGGAAAACAAAGTTTCAAATACAGGTCTCTTGATTCCAAAATCCATGCACTTAACCATTATTCTTTATACTAAGAAAATGACTTAATCTCTTAATTTGATCTCATGACACATTTCCCATGAATCTGAGGAATACGAACATTTTATAACTTTAAAATCTCCAGAGTGGAAAAATGAGATGAATGTAATATAACAAGAATAAAAAAAATCTCCAGAGCACTTACCATAACCCTAAGCACATAAGGAATACCAATATATTTGTGAGTGGTTCCAGCATGCAGTACTTTTAATTAAAAGTATCAATAATCATGTGTGATTAAAACAAGTTATCCCGTTAAAATAAATATGCCCACATCTACATAGATGAATCTCACCAAAAAAGATCATTGACAAAAATACAGATCAAAAATCATGAGTCCGGCTCCAAAAGTTCAAACCTGGCAAACTGAACATATATTATTTAGGAATCCATCCATAAGTGAGAAGAAAATTATAGAGGAAAGGAAATGGTTAGTTACAAATATCAAGAATATGCTCCGGAAGAAAACAAAAATGTGATTGGGAAGGGAGTAAGCAGAGTTCTAAGGTTTTGTTAATGTTTCTTCAGCTGGGTGGTGGTTGGATGGTGGTATTAGATTCATTTTCCTTCTTCTTGCCAAGTATATCTAGCATTTGTTCTTTTGCATAAATGTATATTTCACAATGTAAATTACTACTGCCACTCAGTTGCATGTTTGCTAGAGAGACCTTTCCAGATTTTGCAGAGTGGTCACTGCCCTTGCAGTGTGCTCCTTGCACTGGCGATGCTCTTGGGCTCTCTTTTAAATTGGAGGTTTTCCACCTCAGGACTATTGGTATTCTGGGCTGGGCAGTTTTCTGTTGTGGGAGGCTGCCCTGTGCTCTGCAGTATGATTAGCAACACCTTTATCCACTAGTTAGTAGCATATCCCTCCCTAAATATCTTCCGACAAGGCCAAATAAGCCTTGGTGGAAGGAGTGAACTAGGGGCACAAAATTAATCCTGATTTCAAACCCACTGCTTTAAAGTCTTGCCTCTCTTGGTGTGACTTGTATTTTCACTGATTTCAGTATGTTTGTACTGTATTTTTTCACCCCTTTTATTCCATGATAGTTATTTAGCAGCCCAGGATGGAACATGCTGGGGATTTTCAGAAAACATTCTGTCCAGCCTTTCCAGTGCACTGTGCATTCATTCCAGGTACCCTGAAAAGTATGGCACATGGATCCGTCACTCCGAGGGTTTGGGTCATCCTCACTAACCTGAGGGCTGTGAACAGCAACAGTGATTGCGTCTGTGGGTAGCTGTAGCATCACTTTTGACCTGTGGAGGTGAAGGGTCACTTGCAGAGACAAGCTTCACCACACATGAGCAAGCGGCAAATATGCAAGTGAAAGCAAAAAAAAATCTACACAGCACGGTGTAGATTCCTTCCTAGAACAAGGAGATAAAAAGGCCAAAATAAATGCTCAGATGAAAGGTTTACTTTTGCAAATAAGATTCTTAAAGGCATTTTGAGAGTTGATTACATACCCTGTATAGTTTGAGAATTAATTAGGTAATGTCTGGGAAGAAGAAGAAAAGAGCTGAGCTCCTCAAAGAAAGATGCTATCAAAGTGACTTTTTTACTAACTCTGGTAATTTTGAAACATCTTCAGCTGATAGATGTTTGCTGTTGAAACTTGTTCAATTTGCCTCCATAAGCTAGTTCTTTTAAGCCTGCAGTTTAATTGGCCATTACTTGCACTAGTAAAGCTATCAGTAGGAAGATGTTTTGAAGTAATGTAATCCTTAAATTTCAGTTGTCTTTCCTTTTCATGTAAAAGCCATGAATATTTACATTTATTAAAAAAATTCTCCTTCTACCTCAGAATAAAAGCACATAGCCCCATGCATACTTTGGACATAGAGCTTTATTCCTCTCTGTAGTTTCTACTACAGCTCACCTTCTATTAGGTAAAGTTCCAATATTGGGTATAGGTATTTTATAATTATTCATTTTCAATTTTTAAAAAATGTATGTCTGCTCTATCTGTACACTCATATATTTGAGTAAACACCTTTATTGGTTCCTTCATTCAAGACTTTTAAACATTCAAGAAACCTCTATTAGGCACCTACATTTTGCAAGGAATTGTGACATGTAACATTAGAGAAATTACATTTTTGTGATTAATAATTTTTCAGTAAAAATAGATTGTTAAGATATAATTCACATACCATAGAATGCATTCTTTTAATTCATACACTTCAGTGGTTTTTAGTATATTGACAGTTGTACAATTATCACCATAGTCTAAATTTAAAACATTTTCATCATATTTAAAAGAAACCACATATCCATGAATAGCCATCTCCCATTTTTCCTCACCCACCCCTTGCAAGCTCTGATCTACATTTCTGTCTACAGATTTGTCTGTTCAGGATACTGCACAATAAGTGTTGTATATACCTGCTCTTTAGGGCTGCTTTCATTTACCATAGTGTTTTTAAAGTTCACACATGTTATAGCATGCCTCAGTACTTCAGTTCATTTTGTTGTAGAATGATATTCCATTGTACGTATCAATTTTTTTTATCCATTCATCAGTTGATATACAATTTAGTTGCTTCCACTTTTTTGGCCATTATGAATAATGATACTATGAGTATTCACATACAAGCTTTTATATAGATATGTTTTCATTCCTTTGACTATGTAAATAGGGTGGCATTGCTATGCTAACCATGTATGTAATGATTTGGAGAATTGCTGAACTGTTTTGGAAAGTGACGGCCCCTTATTACATCACACCAGCAATATTCAGATTGAGGATTTCTGTTTTGAGATATCCTCCCCTACACTTGTTATTGTTATTTTTATTACAGCCGTGTTAGTGGGTGAGAAGTGCTATTTCAGTGTTATTTTGATTTACATTTCCCTTACCATAGATGTTAACAGTCTTTCATGTTCTTTGTTTATTCTTTTTTCTGTTTTTAATGAATTTATTATTGTTGTATTAAATGTATTACAGTTGTCCCATGCTCTCCCCTGCCCCACCCACCCCATTCCCTCTCCCACAGTCAGTCCCCACCATGTTCTTCATGTCCTTGAATCATTCATACTAGTTCCTTGGCTAAACCCTTTCCTTTTTTCCCCTCCCTTTCCCCTTTCATGTTTTTATTGGCCATTTGTATGCCTTCCCTGAAAAAGTATTTAGATCCTTTTGCACTTTTAGAAGAATGGGTATTATCTTTTTATTTTTAAATTGTAATAGGCCTTTATATATTCTAGATACAGTCCTTTTTCATATATGTAATTTGCAAATATTTACTCCCATTGTGGGCTGTCTATTCACTTTCTGGATAGTATTATTTGCACCACAAAGCCTTATCCTTTTTTATTTTTTTTATCACTTGTGCTTTTGGCATTATACCCAAGAAATCATGGCCTAACTTAAGACCACATAGGTTTGCTGCTATGCTTTATTCTAAGAGATGATAGTTTAGGTCTCCATTTAGGTCTCTGACCCATTTTGAGTTTGTTTGTTTGTTTTTTTTTTGTATGATGTGAGACAGGGGTCCAATTTCATTCTTTTTCATGTGGAGATCCAGTTGATCTAAAACCATTTATGAAAAGGACTGTTCTTTTCCTGTGAAGTATTCTTGCCAAGAACAAAAACGTTTATTTTGGACTTGAGTCTCTTCCATTGATCTGTATGTCCATCCTTATGCCAGTACCACACCACCTTGATTATTACACTTTTGTAGTAAGTTTGGAAATTGGGATATGTTGAGTATTCCAATTTTGTTCATTTTCAAAAGTGTTTTGACTATTCTGGGTTAGTTGCAGAGAAGTGTTTTTGTTTGTTTATTTTGTTACTTTCCATTTATTTCTTTTGGGAAAACCTATGGTTCAAAAAGATCATCTAGTTCTACAAACTAATATATTAAAAAGTGAAAGATTCCTCATTCTAAAAGTTCAGACATGCTTGTTCACTGGAAACCACTAATAAAAAGTATATCATCATATACATTATAAATGCATCTAGTATTTTATAAATGTTTCAGTGTACAAAATTTTCTGTAGTTTGCTTTATGAATTAACAATAAAACCCAGGGCTCATGCCACAACCTGATCATCAATCTATCGTAAATGACTGCATATAATTCTATTATAATGATGAATTACACTTTATTTTATGAGTTCTTTAATGGTTGATATTTAGATTGATTATGCTTGTCCTCTGCTATTATAGTCAATGCTGTAATAAACATGTTTTGTGCATGTATCTGTTTGTAAAATCTCCTAGAAATTGAAATATATGGTCATTTTATCATTTGCAGAGAAACAAATTAAACTCATACTTTTTGTTTAATTTATGAGTTTTTCTATATCTTTACTAAATATATAGAAATATTTCTATATCTTTACTAAAGAAAAGAAATATTTCATTATTGTTTGTATATAGATGTAATAGTATATGAGACTGGGCTTTTTAAATATATTTGTGTTATTTATAAATGTTTTTTGTGTGAAATACCTATTTTTGTGGTCTGTCTAGAATTCTATTGAATTAATGGTGTTCTTGAATTTAAATTGTTTTTATATACTATTGAAATTAACTCTTAGGTGTTTCCTTTGTTCAAGAAAAATAATTACTAATTTTCTCCTCACAACAATTCTGTCAAGTAAATATTATACTCATCCTACTAAAAATGAGGAACCTGAGTGTTAACCATCATATGCTGCTATCACTGAGAAAATCTGCTCAGAATCTAAGAATTCAGTAAAGGTCTATATTCCATAGTAAAATATGTGTCAACTTTTACTTTCACAAACACTGTTATCATTTTTTACTCCTGAGTTAGTTTTGCATTTTTGTGAAATCCTTGTGCATTATATTTTTTCTTAACTTATTGCATTGGCAATAATGTTAAATATATATGATGCAAATGTGTATTCTTGTCTTGTTCCCCACCTCAAGAAGAAAACACTTATTATTTCACAATTAAATATATTATCTATACATATTTTTATATTATTTGCATAAATAATATATATTTATAGAAACAATATATTATTTCTATAATATATTTATATACATTTTTATATTTATATATTTATTTATATTCTATATTTATATTTCTATAAATAATATATTATTTGTATAAATAATATATTGTGCTGTCTCATATTGGAGTCGGGTTTTTTTTTTGTATTTTCGGTCTTTTAATAGTTTTTAGCCTAAGTGGGTATTTCATTTTATCAAAATTTATTTCTGCACCTGTCAAAATAATCATAGGATTTTTCCTTTTGCTATATGTATATAGTAAGTCATGTTGATTGATTTTCAAATGTCAAACAAATGTTATAGCTGAGGAATAAGAGCATCTTGATCATAATGTATTGTCCATTTCCCAGCTAAGTTCCTTGAAGTATCAAATATTTACTTTGATATTAAATAATAATTTTATTTTAATGATATCATTGGATGTTCATTAAGTAAATGTGTCTCAAATTATAAAACTGAAAAAATGTTTCTATTACTCAATTCTGTACATACCCATGCTTGCTTACTTCTTCTAATAAGCAGGTTGGTTCTTATGCTCATTTTTAAGGTTTAAAGTGAGTAATAATCAAAACTGACAAATGTTTCCTGAGTACACAAGGCACCGTATACTTTGTATACTTTAGATTTAATGGCAGATTCTAGGACCTGCTTGTAAATCACATTATTAACTGAAAAGATTATCTGGTATATAATAATGTATTTAAATAATATGTCAGATAATATCCTGTTATAAATACCCATAAAGTAATATTTTAAATAATTTGTAAAAGTGGTCATAGACATATTAATTAGGAAAACTCACGTAAATGTAATTTTTATCAGAAATCTAAGTAATTTATGCACAGTACCTGGTCACATGGGAGGCAAGGGGTTGTTTCAGACATTAAGAAATAGTGAAAACTGCATGGTAAATTATGAATTCTAGTATTTAAAAGTTTCACTTTGTTCTAGGTTATAAGCCATTTTAATTTAAGCCACTAGGATGTGAGGTATTTTTGAAAATATAGATTTGTTTTGTTTTATTGTTTTGGCTCTCTCAACATCTAGTGGTATGTCCAGAAGATTGTTCAAGAAATGTTGAATAAAAGACACCTAAAAGAGCAATGAAGGAGGAGCTGAGAATTAATAATTGGGGAAATCAGGAAAATGCAATGATGATAGTTTTATTTTAGATTAACTATGAAAAAAAAGTATATATATATATATAAAGCATGCTGGGATTTTTTTCTTTTGCTAAGTATTGTCAAAGAGTTAATTTTGATATGAATTTATAATTGTATTGAATGAAAATAAAAAGTAGATTATGGTACTGGTTACTGAATTTGGGGAACTGACATGTGATAATAATAAAAGGTAGTTGATGCATAGTGGTAAATTCCTAGAGTTAATATTTTTAAGTGTAAAAGGAAATAGACATAAAAGATAAAATGGCATGAACTCATTTAATATTCCCTTATGTGCCTTTGGTTTTAATTGCACCTTAAAGTCCTTTGATGAAGGTCCCAGTAGTAATGAGAAACCCAGAAATACAAATATTTGGAGGATGTGGAAGGGAAGAAAAAAAGGTACTAGGCACTGTTTTTCCTAAACTTTACCTCAAACCTGATGGGTGAATAGAGTGAAGGGAGGTTGAGTTGCTTTTGAATAGGACTAGAAGTCTAATTTTGACAAGAAGTGCCATATGATCTAAGGGTGCTTTCTATTTGGGAGCAAAATATTATTTTAGAATTTTAAAGGGACTAGGGTCATAATGAGAAAAGAGAAAGTAGATGACTGGGCAGGTGGATGAATAGGATATGAGAGAGCAATAAAGGGAATGGACTTCATGTTTCATTTTAATGTATGCAGCTTCTTCCAGAAAAGAGGAGGCAGGTTTAGGGCTGGTGTCCGAGATTCATATATGCATACATTTTAATGGATAACTTCTCTGTACTAGGAACTATTCTAGGTATCAGAATCTCAATGGTGAGGAAGGCACACAAGGTCTCTCATTAAAGAAAACAAACCCTTTCAACACCAATATGTGAAAAAGGTAGTTACTGAAAATGAAAAATGCCATGAACAAAATTAATAAGGTGATGCCGTAGAGTCTGACCATTAAGGACTACTTTAGTTTAGATACTCAAGGGAGTCTTTTCTGAAGATGTGACCTTTATGATAAAGCATGAGTAGTCAGACATATAGTCATCTGGAGGAAAATGCACCAAGGAAAATAAATTAAATACATAAATAAAAGTAAGTTCAAGAACACTGAGACATTACTTAGGCACCAGAAGAAATTTTGTATATCTGGCAAGTCATGGAGTGGGGGAATCAGCATGGCATGAGTTTGCAAAGTACAGCCACCTCTAGGAGGGCAGTGCAAACCAATGAAAAGAGGCAGAATGTTTCCTTTAATCAAAGAGGAAGTTGTTGGAAGTCTCTAAGGAAGAAATTAAAAGCATTAAATTTACATTTTTAAAGCTCATCAGACTACCTTGTGGAGAATGTAGAAGTGGAGTTAAGGAACACAGGTTATCATAGTGCACATGAAAAATAATGATGCATTAACTAAAACAGTCATAGAATGCAGAAATTTCTGGGACATATGTCAGAGAAACTGAACCAGGCATTGAATTGTCTAGAGTGTAGGGTGGGAGGTGTGTCCAATAAGAAAAAATATATATATAATATATGTATACATATACTTGGTAAATTTATATATATTTTTCAGAAATGTGTATATCCCTGAGACCAACATGTCTCTCCCTTCATTAATCACATTATATGCATGTTGTTATTTAATATGTAGTGATAGTTTCATTATATATTAAAAGTTTTTTACAGCTTTTTTTTGTTTTGTTTTTTTACAGCTTTTTAAGAGTTAGCCAACTAGTTTTACTTTGCTTTTTTCATTTTTGTGTTTATAATAATGTTTCATAAATAAAAGAAGTAATCCTATAAGAAGTAGAATTATTCTTCCTTTTTGAAAGACTGTTGAACTTGTTTTTACAGTGAACTAGAGAACCATTGTTAAGATTAAAAACCTCATTGTCTCACAGCTAACATCTCTGTGAAGGGCGAAGGATCACTGACATGTGATGGAATGAGTTTATTAAATATTTTTCCTTTGGTGTCTTTTTTACTCCATTCTTGATCATGTATATATGCTTTTCACACTTTTCCCATTAGTGACTCTAACACTCAGCCTCTTGAGTTATTTTTTACTTTTTTATTTTTAACAGTCTAAGAATATTATAGTTCTTTCAGATTGTTTATGTTGAGCTCAATAATGTAAATGTAAATTAAACTAATGGGGTGTGGGAGGTTGTTTCATTTCTTTTTAAACTGTGATTTCCTTCTGGTAGTTACTTTTTATGTTAATGCAGACAAGCTGCTTACCATTTTAAAGTAGGATATGCACTAAGAACAAATTTAATTAGAGATGAAAGTGATCCATTTGTGTCCACATTTACTCAAATGGCTTACATTTAGAGTTTTTTGCAAAAGCTTACATATCGAAATTCTTATGCCAACTTCAATATGAGTAATCTATACAGCTATTTTCTACTTGTATTAGTTTGGCTGGGGTTCCATAACAATATACCACAGACTTGGTGGCTTAAACTACAGATATTTAATGTACATTTTCGAACAGTTCTGGAGGTTAGAATTTCAAGGTCAAGGTGCAGTCAGGGTTGGTTTCCTCTGAGGCTTCTCTCCTTGGCATGCAGATACCTGCTGTTATGCTGCCTTGGCACCTGCCTGGTCTTTCCTCTGTGCGCAGGCACCTGTGGCATCTGTCTGTGTGCCCTGACCTCTTTCTGTAAAGATACCAGTCAGCTTGGGTTAGGCTCCTCCCTACATCCTTGTTTTAACTTAGTCACCTCTTATTTTAATTCTTAAATATATTTTATTGGTTTTGCTATTACAGTTATCCCACTTTTCATCCCCATACCCCCCCTCCATCCAGTACCCCATTCCTTCTGGCAAGGCCCATCTTAGTTCATGTCCTTGTGTTATGAATGGAGAAGCCAAGTTCTTTGGCCTCTCCATTTCCTTTATTCTTCTTAATATTCCCCTGTCTATTCTGTAACCATCAATGTGTACTTTTATTTTCCTTTTACATCCAGACAATTCATCATTTAATTACTGCCTTCTGTCAGCCTTTCAAATCATATTCATATAAAGTTTTCTTTTCATTATTTCAAAATGCCTATATTAATTCATTTGTTTAAAGATTTACTCTTTTAAGTAATAGGAATTGCAACATTACCACGCACATGCAAAATACGTTTACACACAGACATATTTTTTACACATATTTAAAGTACATACTGGATTTTGAAGAGTTAATACAAAAAAAGTTAAAATATGCCAATGGCTTATATAATTATTGCATGTTAAATGATAGTATTTTAGATATATTGTAGCAAATGAAGCAGTTTTTTTTCTTCTTTAATACTTATTTTACTTTGGAATGCTATTTTTGTGAAATATATCACAGAGATGGTGTATTGCAGGACTCTACTCTTTCTCTGCTGGAGCCCAGGGTGGGTGAGTGCCACTGTAGTTTCATGCATGGTACCTTTAAGAACTTGGTCTCTCAGGCCAGCAAAAATCTGGAGGCTTTTTGCTTTTCACAGCTGGGGGCTATTTTACTCTCAGCTGTGTTGCTGTGGGCTGGGAAGCCCTGTTGGGAGTTTAGAGCCCACCCTTCTCAGGTGGAGCCCCCTTGCCCCCCACTGCTGAGATATTTCTCCATCCCTTCAGCTGCCCCCAACCTCGTGGGAGCCCTGCCAGCCCTCTTGCGTCTCTGCACTTCCCACCTGTCATGGTCACGTGGTGATGAAGCAGCCTCTTCTGATCTGTGCCTGGTAGTAAGGCTCTCTCCTGTTGGTGCTCTGTTGGTTATTCTGGATGATTTCTCCCCAATTAAGTCTAATTTCAGTTTGGTGTTGGGAGGAGATTGGTGTAGCTCCACTTATTCCTCCTCCTTCTTGGTTCTCCAGGCTCAGCAGCCTCTTTAAAGGCCCAACCTCCAGTCATATTGCAAGATATGAGTGTTAGAGCTTTAATGCATTTACTATATGAGCGGAGAAATTATTCCATAACCCCACTAAAAACTGGAAATAAACAAGTTAAAATTATGAATGTGCAAGAAATTTCTGTGAAATCAAAATAGATGGCCAAATCCCAGAATGATATCTCTTATCCATATAATTAAGATCTTGAAAGTTCTGTGATGAATAAGGTGAAGTTAAACATTCAAATTTAACTAATAACTACTCACTGTTTTATTCTTTCCCTATCCAGACATGCAGAGCACCTTAGAATTTAAGCCTTAGACTGGCCCATTTGATATTTAATTCCTCTTGGCTAATGAAGATTGTATGCTACCTAGTTGCACATAACAAAACTTAATTTACTTCACGTTTATAGTCCGGAACCTTTTCCTACTTGCCAAACTCTCATTGTAACTGATCAGGTACAATCTTAATAACTATTATACTAAGTACCCAACACTGTGGCCTGCTTTTGAAAGAAGCATTATGTTTTGGGGGTCAGAGAGATCTGAGTTTGTATCCCAGCTCTACTTGGTCTTTAAGCATCAGTTTGCTCATGTGTGAGGTAGGGTTATTAGTATGTATCTCATCACGTTATGGTGGGATTAGTAGAGATGACATGGATGTCATGTGGTGTTGCTCCATATATTTTAAAGCAATTGGAATGGAAGGTCATGGTAGACTGCTGTATTTTACTCTAATCACTTACTCTTAAGCCAATTTCCCCTGTGGACATTTCCATAGTTGCTAATCCATTAAACTTTTACTGATATGAGAAGGACCTCATGTGTTTGCTAGAAGATATAACAGGGTTCATTCAGTGCAACAAAGGCCTTCAGAATTTGATCTTTTTAACTTTGTTCTAATTCCACTATATTCAAAGACTGGTGGTTAACATCCCTATATAATGATCATTTATTGCCTTACCCAAAGCAAAATGTTCTTGACTGTATCTGAGTGTGATAAAGCCACTCAGTGACACTCTAGTGGTGGCTTATATTGTGCCTTGCCTTTGCCTATTTTCAGCAATGCCTTCTCTCAGAGAGTTGCACATAATCAGCAAAGAAAAAGGATGGAAGAAACTGGGTCATTTCCAAGTGAATAGTGAGCTCACCTGTTGGTCTCAGAAGAGTGGACTCATCAAAATGGGAAAACTAAGAAAAATAGGCTTTGAAGTGACCTCAGAAACCCAAGAACAAGAGTTAGTTTTACCTGTCAAATTTTAGTTATTTAGGTATGGCCAATACCAAATTATGCCTGTGGAAGAAAAATGTAAATAAGTCAGACTGTGCAATACAACTGGTCAGCATTGAAGCTACAAAATGCTAACTAAACTGAGGCTGTGGCAGTGGGAGAAGAGTGTTCAGTTATCCACAACCACTCAATTTTTGCCTTCTTCCTGTTTCTCTCTTATGACATATTTTTGAAGCCAGAATGGGAGTTGGGAGTTGGCAAGGATGCTTATTCTGACCAAGCAGTGAGGCTCATTTGGCTGAGGAAGGGGGGAGGCCGTAAGCACTGGCTTCCCTATCCCATAAGTACCATCGGGAAAAGAGCCTTCCTTCAAGATAATATACCTAGTGGGAAACCTCTTCAGTTGGGGGAGGTGATCTGTAGCAAAAAGGGGACAGAACTGTAGGGTAGGAAAAATTGCCCCTCACTTTATCTACACAGCAGCCTCTTCTCTTTCACATTAACTGCTAACAGCAGCAATTTATTCTCAATGACACTCTCACGCTCAAGCCAAGACCCAATCACACCCAAGTGCACTTGACTATTGCAAGCTATCAAGAGGGTACAAGAGTAATTCTACCAATAAAATATATTCAGATTTTCTTTTGGAATAGCTATATTTGGGAACAACTCTATTTCCCACAATAAATATATGCATCATTATATATTGCATAACATATATGCATATATATTAAACTTTAACTCCAAATGCCTATCTGATTGATGTACAAGTTAAATGTTCCCTAAAACCAATGTTTTTGCATACAGCTCAGTTACTAGAATGACTAGATTTGATTAGTTAAAACCAAATATTAGCAATTTTGTTACATCTCCAGAAGAAGGGTGATATATATATATACATATATATATATGTAAATATAAATGTTTTCATAAATTTTTTGGAATATCTGAAATCCCAAGTTTAGCATCAGATTTCAGTAAAGTTTTAGTTTTATGTATAAAATTTATGCTTTTTTATAGGAGTTTCTCATGAACCGTTGGAAATTCCTCTTTTATATTTCAAAATCCAATTATCCCCTGATAAAAGTCACTCAGTAAGGGTTTTCTTATATATACAATATCTTGGTATCAAACATTAATTGAATTATTTTTATTTGCAGTTTTAACTTACACCAAACAGTATTGTCTTTGAAAAGACTATTGAAAACTGGCCCTATGAAGTACAAATTACCATGTTAATAAAAATAAATACCAAAGCAAGCTCACTTTATCTTTTAAACTTTTGGCAATGCTTTTTACTGATAGAGCCATGCCATTGGAAACAAGGTTTCCCCTTTCTAAGTTGAAATCTAAAGTTTATCATAATTGAAATGTTAAAAAAGTAAGTATGCATAGGGCATATTGTTTTCAAACATCAAATTTCAAGACATTTTTCTGCACTTTGTAATTTTAAATTATTTGAAGTTTAACAGGGACCTCAAGTTTGTTGAGATAGCCTTAGAAAATAAAAGTAAAATTATATTTTCAATTTCTTTTTTTATGGGAGGTCAGAGATATCTGACATTAAATCCTAGTTGTACTTTTACTTGATTTCAATCAGGTAAGATCATTCTTTAAGCATCAGTGTCCTTGGTAAATAGCACATTAGTATGTACTGTGTAGGGTTATGTAGGGATTAGTTGGGGTCATATATGTTAGTACTGACACACATAGTAAACATTCCATAGGAATAAGGACAGTTGGAATGGAATGATGGACAACTACTCTTTCCTATCTGATTTATCCACTTATAGTCTAATTTTCTCTGTATCTTTTTGTGATATCAAGTAAATACCCTTTGAATGAGATAGTCTTAAGCTTGAAATGATTTTTATTATTTTTATCCCATTAAGGAGAAAAATCAGTACAGATGTGGTTCAATACAGAGGAATTGAACTATGCATATATATAACAGGAGAAGGATGCCAATGGCAAACAACAGCTCACTTTTCCACAATGTTCAGACATTCCAGTTCCAAAGTGTCTGTGATATTGGAAATGTAGGCTGCATTTCTAAGGAGGGTAACCAATGAATGTTGGTGACAAACTCAAAATTAAGAAAAGGAATCCTAGTGAAAGAAACCATAGCAAGTGAAGGTCAAACACTGATGGCCAGACACTGGCTTGCCGCAATGTAGCCCTCATTGTAGTATTTAGGGATATTAGTGATGCAGTACCTTTTAAGAATTCCTTATGTTTAAACAGTTAATATGGTAACACCATCTCAGATGTATAAAGCTTTTTTAGGTGAAGTTCTTAATTCACATGTATTTACTATTTAATAGTGTTCTTAATTTAGTGGAAATGCATTTTGCTGTCCAAGTCTGTGTTGCAACTGCACACTGTCTAGCTTGCATCATCTTGGCTTTTTGGTTCTACTCTTATTACACCATTGTTTTTTAAAACATTGATCACATTTGTATATTAAGCAAAGTAGACCACCTTCAATATTTGTACTGTTAACATTGACGATGCATCAACTAGTTGATGCTTCAAAATCACATAGTCATTGCTACAAAATATTCACTAATCTATGTGAATTGGAATAAGCTTAAAAATTGACTCGTAAATATATTTATTTAAAAAAAAATGCAGGTGATTTTCCCCCTGATTAAAGAAATATACTGTAGTTAGACAATAAGCAAGTATAAGAATTACTTGTAAACATGCTTGAAGTATAAGGAACAGTGCCACTTGATATTTGTTTGTGAATCTAAAATGTGCCCATAAAAATATATTAAATAATTCAGGTCATTTTTGAGAAAGGCAAGCAAGAATGTTACATTGACATTCTTTTTATTTACTAAACTTTTATTGTGTTTAAAAATGCAAGAATTTTCACAACTACCCTCTTAATCTGGGGTCCTCCAAAGTTTTTCCAAATGATTGTATCTAAACAGCAAAATATTCTGACATGGGAATTTTCATATTTATACATTGTATAAATCATCGGATATTTCACTGGCTTTCAAAAGCCTTTCATAACCACATTCTCACTAAATCTCAATGACCGTTCTAAATATCATGTGTTCTATAATTTTACTATTATATTTAGTAATTAACTTGAAGGATCCATCGCACTGAAGAAATTTAGTGATGTTAAATATATCTAAAGAAGAGGAAAAGAGATGAGTAAAGGAAGGGAAAGTGGAACCTTCGAGTGAGGACCAAAAGGAAATAGGGTCATTTAGTTTAGAAAAATGTAAAAATGATCTTCTGTGATAGGATGGCCTTAATATTAAAGAGATATTAAGTTAGTCTCCATTTGTACAAATGATGGGTTTAAAGTAAAATGAACTGGAAACTGAAGGAAGACAAATGGAATGAGCAGGCTGTTGTAAACAACCTTGAAGTTATTTGGAATGAACTGAAATCCTTAGTCCTACTTCCTTGACTCAGTCATCAAAGAGAGGTATTTGGATTTCTTTTATATTCCTATCAGTCTGTACAATGTAGTGTATGGAAAAAGTTTTGTAAAACATGAAGGACTTTGGTGGAAGCTCCTCAATAGGGGTAGAATTGTAGACAAGATTTTTTTTTTTTTAAGATTTTATTATGTTTTTAGAGAGAGGGGAAGGAAGGGAGGTAGAGAGGGAGGGAGACATCAATGTATGGTTGCATTTCACCTGCCTCCAGTTTTGGACCTGGATGAAGACCTGGCTTGCAACCTGGTTATGTACCCTGACTGGGAATAGAACCAGCAACCTTTGGGTTCGCAGACTGGCACCTTATCCCTGATGCCACCAGCCAGGGCTTTAGGCAAGATTTTAACAGATTTTTTTTGCACTTATTTCAGTGCTTCACTTGAACTTTTCAAGTCAACTCCTATCAAGTGTATGGAAAGTAGAAACCCTAGAGTAAATGGTGTGGACCACAGCTCCCAAACTGTGTGCTGAGGCATCCAGGACAACAAAGGAAACTCAGAAAGCACCATGGTATTAATATTAAATTTTTAAGGAAAACAAAGATGCTTGATATCTCTTAGACATCAGCCTACCACCTCCAGGTAGTTTACAGATTTAACAGGAGAACACAATTTCTTTTGATGATGTCATACTTTTGAGAAGTGGTGTTTTCAGTCACTCCTGCAATGAATTGCAGGAAACATGGGAAATCTGTGTGGAATCCAGTGAAAGGGTGATGGTGCCCGAGAGTCACATAGTTCCCACCAGCACACATATGCCATTCATGAGTAATTGTGATTATTTGTAATCAAAGTAAAACTTATTTTTAATGTACATGTTCCCAATATGCTGGGTGTTTGAAAATACTGTTAATAAACTGTAGCCTCCAACTCTAGAAGGCAGTTCATGTGTTTGACTTCAATGATGTATTTGAAATTCACTTATTTTTATTTAATTAGTTGGCTTTTTTAATCTGAGTCATGAAACATTGCATTGTCATGTTACCAAGTTCATGTGACCATCAAAATGTACTTCTAACCACTTCCTTCTTTTTTGAGGGGCAAGCATTTATTCCAACTCAGTGCCGAATTACTTACCATTACATTTGAATCAAAGGTGAAGAGGTGGAAGGGAAATGTAATTAGTGTCTGTCCTGCCTTATAACATTTTTGAAAATTGAACATTTAATATTTAAAATAATGCATAAGATCACATTACATCATGGTCCGTTTGAATTATTATTGCCATATATGCTGGCCATACATAACTCTGTAAGACCTGCTCAAGTAATGGGGGTGACTAATGACTGAAATAGGTCACATGCAGGTGACCAGTAAACTGTCAGGGTAATCATACTTTAAATTTCTCAAAATGGTTTGGCATTTGTGACAGCAATATAATATTTTCAACTCTAATTTACTAGAGCTTCAATTATGTTTCAGAATTATACGACAGTGTAGGAAGAATACTGTTGTATTTATACTAAATTTTAAAGAGAACTTTTTGGGCTGCATATGAAATGAAAATGTTAACATTAAATCACTTAGGAGTTACAGATAATTCGCTTTGTGTAAGAAAATAAATAGTAAATAATGTATTAGTTGACCAGGAAGTTGTTTGGTTTATTCCATATGATGGCTCTAGTAGAGCATAGTTGCCTTTGACTTCATTCAAAACAATTTTGTTAGATTGGATTGTGACAGCCGTCATATCAGCGTGCATTTAAAAAATACTGATCAAAATTGGTGAATTTTTTGTAGCCATTTTATATTAAAGCTGGAAAAAATATGCAACACTTTTTGCATATCATGCTTTATTATTTCAAGGAAGGTAAAAATGCAACTGGAATGCAAAAAAAAAAATTTTGTGCAGCGCATGAAGAAGTTGCTGTGATTTATCACAAGTGGTTTGCAAAGTTTCCTGCTGGGTATTTCTTGCTGGGCAATGATCCACAGTCAAGTAGACCAATTGAAATTGGTAGAGATCTATTTGAGACATTAATCAACATTCTACCACATGAGAGATAGCTGCCATACTTAAAATATCCAAATTAATGACGTTATTGGTGAAAATGAAAAATATGTCTTTTATTTTATGGAATAACAGTGACTTCTGACCAACCCAGTATATTATATAGCAGAAGTTAAAATCAGTTATATTTGGTTTTATCCTCTCACTTTTTTTAAAATTTTTATTTTTTTACTGGAAATTAGATATCCGTCATAAACCATTTTTGACAAATATGAAGTTGTTAACCAATTAGAGCTATATATATTTAGATACTGTGAAATTAGCCCTGATACCAGCACTTTATCTTGAAAGGAGAATCCAGTGGAACAATCTTGAATAGTAACAACTTCTTGTCAATTTTACCAATGGTACTCAAAATAGTTTTCTTAGTAGCTGTGGGAGTACAAAAAAATAACTTTCCTCAGACCTTCTAAATTCTTCTGGCTGGGCTAATACTCCAATTAAAATGAGACAGAGTAATAGGAGAAAAGGTGTACAGTTTGTTATAGTGTAACATGCTGGAGTGCTATAAGAATGAGACTAGTAGACATAGAGCAGTTGAGGTTTATATACCCTTCTGGAGTTAAGGAGAAAGGTGTGGATGGGGCTGTGGTTTAGGACTTCAAAGGTCAGCAAGACAATTGATATGACCATGGAAAAGCAGTGTTACATAAGCAAATGTTTGCTGGGCCACCTTTAACAATGGAACACAGAGAGACTTTGATCAAAGGGGCCTTTCTGGGTTCTTCTTTGTCATACTATTTTTATTAAACTATAATTACTGTGATGATATTTCCTTTTTTGGATCAGATTCTCTATCTAATTCTTTTAGGCAGTTAGGGGGAAAGTCAAAGGTTTTTCCTGTGTCTTTTGTTCCTTAACCAGCTTAAAATCAATACCCCTAAAGGCACATATTGGGGTGGCAGGCTCTGTGTCCTTTCATAGATATGCCCTTTGAAGGGTTGAAGAGTGGACTGGCTTCATAGAAGAATGGGAACGGTACCAAATTAGTTTCTAAAGTCAGGCTTCTCCCTTTTCTCTTGAAGAATCACCTTTTGTGTAAATCCCCACCTGGTTTGCTTGTTGATCCAATTCACATCTCAGCCCAAATATGACCTTACCTTGTCTTTTCATCTAGTGGTTTCTACTCCCCTCTTTAATCTCCATCATCATATACTTCTTTTTCTTCACAGCACTATTTGAAAGTATTTTAGTGTTTCTTGGTTTATTTTTCTACTGTGTGCTTATCCTTATTCTCCACAGGGACAGGAACTTTGTCTTATTCAGCTCACCTGGAATAGTACCTGTAATATAGGAGACATTCTAGAAATATTTGTTGAATGAATAATTAAAAGAAGATGCTCAATCATTAGCTACTTTTTGTCTTGGGAGCTAATTCTATTATCAGGAACCCACTGAGATTTTTCCCCTGAGTTCTGCTGTTCAGTATGTTACTACGATGTTAAAATTTTAAACCTAGAGAGTTTTATCTCTTTGTTTGATCATAGTAATTTGAAGTAAAATGTTAACATTTGGCATAATAAAATGCACAGGGTGGGGGTGAAAGTAGGTTTACAATTGTAAGTATAAAACAGTTTATCCTTGCATTATTATGTTATTATATTATTTTCCATATAAACAACTGTAAACCTACTGTACCCTACCCTATATATGTTAGAGAATTTACTTCTATAGTTTATTGTGAATAATTTTTTCCTAATATGATGGATTTTGGGGCAACTGGAAAGCTAAGATTTGCCATAGAGCTAATATTATTTTTTCCTAAGATAGGGCAATTCTGTTGGAGAGTTTGAACTTTTTAAAAATTATATAACAGATTTTAAAATATTGATTTACTATTTTAGCTTTAGAATGCTTTAAATAATCTATACTATGTTGTTAAAAACTTCTATAAAATCCACTACTGGATTCTGAAATAAATTAAATGTATCAAAATCTGTATTTTTCTACCTATAATGAAATGGAATAAGATAGGACAGAATAGTAGAGAACAGTGGAATAGCATAAATAGAATAGAATATCCTGGTTGTAATCTAAAATGTATTTCAAAAGATCAAAAGCCTGTGAGAATCTATGCAAGCTGGGAGAATCATTGCTTAGTTTCCTTTTGGTGTCTTTGATTTGCCTTGAATTCAGTCCAAGTTTTCACTTTGAGATTTGAAATATATGTGTGTGCAACAATTTGTTTTCACTTATTTGTTAGAGTTTAAGCCAGTTATAATGATCTCAACATTCAAAAGCAGTTTCTGTTGTTAAATGCACAGCATAGGAATAATTCAGATACAGCGAAGATTGGCTGGACCCTTGATGCCTTATGTTATACCACATGAGCAAGATTGCTTCTTCCAAATATACTTCTGAGGTTATATCCATGTACTCTCACCACTTTTCATTTAAATTGCTAATGACAATTATATTAGTTCAAACCATGAGTTGACTTTATAACTAAAGTGAAATATGATTGGGACTTATCTAATATCTCCTCTAAAACTCTCAGTTTAAAATTTTCCAGCCTAGTCCTAAATAATGACATATTTTTATTATCTAATTGTATAATATAAAGTACATACATAATTACTCATATATATTAGGAATTGTCCTTATTTTATAAAAACATCACTAGCCTTTAAATGTAGATAAAAAGTGATTGGGTTTATTAACACACATTAATATCAGAATTTTCCCCTGGGTATTTATTTTAACATGCATTAACATACCCTATGTAACATTCAATTAATATACATTCAACATGCAGTATGTAGGGATTAGCATATGAGGTTTGTCTGGAAAATATCCAGCTGTGCAATATTGAAAAATAGAAGCATTTATTAAAGAAGATACAGGATACAAGGAACATTGTACATAGGACAATGATGCCTCAGTCTCCTTCAAAGTAGGCATCTTGGGACCTCACAAAGTTCTTCTATTTGCCATCAGCTGCCCTGTCGAATTTTCCTAAACCTCATCAATGGTCTGAAAGCTTTCCTTTCAAAGGTGATTTTAGTTTTCAGAAGAGCCTAACATCACAGGGCACCAAATCTGGGCTGTAGTGGGGCCGAGTCACCTGCACAGGATGCAACGCAGGGGTCAGTAGGTTGTTGTAATGAAGCTGCCAATCACCAGTTGCCCATAGCTGCAACCTTCTGAATCATCTGAATATAGTTTCTGCAGAGAAATGTTCAAGACAAACACAAAATTTGAGGCAGATTCATTTCTCTACATGCTCAATTATTTGAATGCGAGGGTCACACAGTACACAAGCTCACTCAGTACATCTACTGCCCCCACTGACTAGCACACTGAAGTTGTCATTGTTCACTCATGCACATTCCAGCCCACTCTCCTTGGCTGCCAGGTTACATTGATGTTGTAACATGTTGTACATGTTACATGGGTATAGTACCCATGTAACAGCTTTGCAGAGCTGTTCTGGGGTCCAGCATGTTTTTTCTATCCATAGTCCTCTTATCTAATTCTTGTAAGTCCTGTCCTTTCACGTAGGGAGAGGACAAAGAGTATGATGGGAGAATTGCATTAGGAGATATTTGTGGGCTAGGCCTAAAAGTTAGTACCACTTCTGCTCACATTGAATGATTGCCATATGATCATATAAACTAACAAGGAAGGCTGATAAATAAAGTCAAGCTTGGTGCCCAGGAGGAATAAAAAGTGACTAATTAGTCTCTTCTACAAGGTTTTTGCAAATTATTTAGTATCATTGAAACATTATCCCTCTAGCTCCTTTTTGACCACTTACATATCATCCCTGAAGAGTGAAAAGTCATCTATGTGTAAACTTACAATTAAATCGGAGAATTTCAATAACAATTCCAATTAGTAGAATGATTCCTCTCTTTCTGAATCTGACTTATTAAAATAAGCCATTTTTCTGTTGAGGTAGTAATAGAAAATTTTTGTGTGTGTGTGTGATTTTAATTTAGGTTATTAAAATGTGGGTGCTGAATGTTATTAACACAATTGATTTTATTTGCACTTCTGAATTCTATTCAGAAGCAGTTATTGTATGGTTCTCATCTAATCAACAACTGAGAAGTGCTTGTATAAACTTTTAGTTCACCCTGGGTAACAGATACACTCACATATGATAGATGGCATGTCTGTAAAGAGACATTATCATTTGTAGAAAAATAGCAATCTTATACTTCATGTAAGAAATGTTATAATAGCCAATGTTGATATTAAGACATTTGAGATAATATTACAAAAAAACATTTGCTTAATTCACCTGGCATAAACTTAACTATTTGAACTCCCCAAAGATATTCAAAAGTTAAAACAAGTGCTTAAAATATGACATGAACTCCACATAATACAGACTACCTATAGCTAAAGTAAAAATGAGAATTACATGCACTTTGCTCTGAAAGGGTCACACATTTCAGTAACCACCCACTTAGTTATTACATGTTTATACCCATATCATTACCTCTATATAATAGGGTATTAATTATAGAAGTATCTCATGCCTCCAATTTTTCACTGTTTTCCTTCTATTTACAGATGAACTCTAAACTCTAGTTTGCTATTCTGTATGTTTTTCCATATGACCTCACTGGGTTTTTAACATTATTTTCCAATCTGTTTGGCAAACCAAACTTTTTACTCTACAAAAATATCTCTCTCCCCAGTCTCTCTCTTTTTCTTTCCTTCCCTCCCCTTATCATTATTATAATCTACTTTCTAAAATTTCTTTTAAGTATTGAGTCTACTCTTTCATGTTCCTCTCTCATCAGAAATTCTTGAAGCCAGTTTGAGTTTCTGGACTAGCCAGTCATTAACAACTAAATCAGGTGTTTCTTCTCTTTTCTCTCTCTCTCTCTCTCTCTCTCTCTCTCGTTTCTTTGAAATTTACTATGTATAGAATCACATCTTAAAAAATGTTTTTTTAATCTCTTGTTTTCTAATTCAGATACCTTTTATTTCTTTTTCTTGCTTTATTGTTTTAGCTACCCATTCCAGTACAGTGTTTCTTTTTTTGTTTGTTTCTGGTCTTCAAGGAAAATGTAATTCTTTTAAATAGTGTTGTCAATGTAAGTGTTTTTTTCTTCCTTGTTATAGATTTAGAATAAATACATAAATAATAGCAGCTTTTTAGAAGGCAGAATAAACATGAAGATTCTGGGCATGCTAATACACAATTTAAAAACAAAATAATATGTGTATTACTATAATAGAATAAAATGACATTGCATTATAATTTAACTAAGATTTGATTATTAGTGAGGTTGAATATATTTTACATGTTTATTTTTATTTTATATTTTTTAATCACAGTAGCAAACAGTCACTACTATTTTGTATAATTTTCAGATGCACAATTTAGTGGCTAGAAAATCATTTACGAGGCCCTGGCTGGTAGCACAGTGGATAAGGCACCGGCCTGTGAACCCAAAGGTCGCAGGTTCGATTCCCCAGCCAGGGCACATAACCAGGTTGTAAACCAGGTCTCCAGTCAGGTCAGTGGCTGGAGGCAGGTGAAATGCAACCATACATTGATGTCTCTCTCCCTCTCTGCCTCTCTCCTTTCCCCTCTCTCTAAAAATAATGAAATAAAACCTTTTAAAAAAACAACAACAAAGATTAAAAAAAAAAAAAAAAGAAAATCATTTGAGTGACCCTACAAGTTCTTCAAGCACCCAGCTAGCCCCATATATAGTTATTACAGTATTACTGACTGTATTCTCTACGCTGTAATTTATAC
This sequence comes from Noctilio leporinus, assembly GCA_004026585.1. Lineage (NCBI taxonomy): Eukaryota > Metazoa > Chordata > Mammalia > Chiroptera > Noctilionidae > Noctilio > Noctilio leporinus. Next base: position 160,442 of record PVIW01001452.1, on the reverse strand, counting down.
CTCTGTAACTATTCTGTAACTACCAATTTTTACTTCTTACTCCTTCTCCTTTATGTATTACTTGGCCATTTTCTCATTGATGTATTTGTATATAGGTTTTATTTTTGGTATTTTTTAATATTAAGGCTATTACCTTTGCCTGTCTTGTATCTTTTAAAAGTGTTTTTCTAGTATGGCAGATGTATTAGTTTTGTTTTTTTTTTAATTGAATGTTTTCTATATGTTTTTAAACTCTGAGACATAATAGCTTATTCCTTATTTTATTGTTTTAGCTTCAGACCCTGTTTTAAAGTTCTGTCTTGGTAAAATAAAAAGTAAGTAATAACAGGTTGCTCTCCAGAATATTTTTGAAAATTTGACAAATCTTGAAATCCCAATGAAAGGGAACTTTAGGCTAATTACAAGTCATAAATTGGCAGTAATATTACAAAGAATCTGAGCAATTTTAGTGATTGCTGGAAGCAAGTAAATTCAAGACAACTAGATAGAAACAATGCAAATTTTTTTGTTGCATATTAGTTTTGAACATTTCCTTATAAGGGAAAGTATGAAATGTTGAGCATGAACTGGACAATGTGAATTTAGATTAGGGTAATTCCTAACCCAATGTAATTTTCTTAAGAATGACATTTCTGGTGTAATTCTGCCACAATTCTGGAAATAATTACTTTTGGTATTCTTTTTGGCTCAGCTACTGAGTTTTAGAAAAAGAACTATCCTGAGAAAAATGGGATATCTAATGAAATCTAATTCTTATTAAGAGATTGTTGGATACCAGATATGATTTTAAGTGTCTTACATGCATTAACTTTTAATTGTCATATCATGCTTATAAAGTAGATACAATTAAACAGCCCCTTATTATAGATGAGGAAACTAAATCATAGTGTAGTTCAGTAACTTTTTCAAGGTTACAGAGCTCGTTCATTAGAGAGCCAGTGTTCATACCTGGACAGTCTAGCTCAAGACTATACTCTCTATATGACTGGCTCATTTACATTAGAAGAATAATTCAGGAAGTATTTTGAGCACAGTGTGCTCAAAAAGAAAAGATTCCATTCTGAATACAAAGAGTGAATTCAGATTCCTAAATATGGTACATAGCCAAGATCCTTAAGTAACCAGTACCAGGTGTAATACTATGTTTGATGAATGTTCATTTGCTTCAGATGTCAGTCATTGCTCTAACACAGTTGGTATAACACACAGGTACAACAACATAATTAATATTAGCAAAGATCATTATAGCATTGATTTGCAAATAAAAGTATAATACAATGAAAAGTTTCTGGATCATAAATTCAAAACTGAAATGAGTAATTAAGGTACTAAGCTGTCAGGCTATGGCTAACAGTTGTACCCAACATATGATCAGACCTAAGCATAACTCAGTAAAGACCAGTGGATTTCAGACTTTGGTATATCAGAAGGTGGGCAGGGAAAACTTTGTTAATACAAGCTATGCACACCTTTCTTGTCTCATTTAAAGTTGAACATTCTGCCCATCTATCCCATGTGCAAACTGTGAGGGATTCGGATTTAAAAAGAGATGAACTCAAATGTAATAGCTTAAGTTAGCTAAGGTCTTAAAGTGTTAAAGCACCTCTCTTATGCTGGATCAAATGACATAAAGGCATGAGAAAACAATTGACAGAAACATAATGCTCTGTGCATTTTAATTACTTTGGTAATTAAAGTTTAAATCAAGAAGCAAAGAACTTATAAGAAAATACTGTTGAGATGAGGGAGCAGGAAAGTAGAAAGGCAGCTACTAGAAAACAAGAACCACAAGAGTGATGTGTTACGGAGGCGTATTTTCTCCGTTTCATCAATTACCCACAGGTAGGCCCAGATATTGGGTCTTTTATTCACAGTATGCCTTTCTGAGGGTGATTGTGATTGTGACTATTCTATTTGTTTCTTCTCCTGTGGAGCAATATGCAAACGTTAAATACATTTCTTATTAGAATCAAAGTACTCCTCAATTGGAAACCTTCTTAAATAATGGATAGCACTTGAAGATGTCAGTTGTCGTTTTAAATAATTAAGTATGTCTAAATGTGGCAGTAACTGCACCTTTATTTTTCTGTGAGTTTGACACACTATTTGATTTAGAGGAGCAAGAGATTTAAATGCACAAAGCTTAGAGCCACAAATTCTGAGTAAACTTCCTACTGCCTTTTTCCTGTGGATCTGTCCCCGTCCCTCCCATGGTGTGTGTGTGTGTATGTCTAAGTAAATGGATTGATTTAGGTGTAGGTCAATTCAAGTAAAATATGAACATGCAATTTAGTTTATAGTAATAATCACTATAATTTTAAGTATTAAAAAATACTACTTCAAAAGGGGGTAGATGTAACACAACAACAAAAAAATTAAAAAAGAAAATACTACTTCATTATTAATTAAGACAAATAACTTATAATTGTTACTGTATTATACCATAGAAAGGGACTGATCATTTTATCTATGTATTACTTGAAGCTACCAATAAAATATTTTGAACATAGCCAGTCTTCAATAAATATTCGCTGAATTTAATTTTTACTGTTATCATGCATGTGATTTTTCTGAAATTCAATTTGCTTATGTAGTATTTTATCTGGAAATTGGCAGTTCTATCTATGTGGTTTTGCTTGCTAAGAAGCCAATGAATTAGCCCTAAATTTGTTCCCTGTAAGATAGGAGATTTGTCTATATGCGTATTTTATTATTTTGAACTTGAAACTAATAGTCCTGCTTAAGAAAGTATCAGATGGCAGTGCTTATTATATTTATTAAACAAGTATTTAGACATTTATTTCAGGTACTAAGTACTTTAAAAATTATATGGAAGATGTAGATCATGCAAATACATTCCGGAAAACATTTGGTTTATGAGAAGTCTGAAAACATACCCTATATACCTATATTCGTAGATTCAGTGTTTCTTATTTATTACAAATATTAAGCCTAGACATAACTGGAATCAAATGTTAAATATGTGAAAAAGGTATTTTTGCAAAATGAGGAATTTATCATTATTATTTTATTTTCACACCAATCTACTTATTCATAACCTTTATATGCCTTTGGAAAATACAGATTGAACATTATGACTGTCTATTTTATGACAAGAGCCAGGATAGAAAACTCCTGAGTAGCTTTTCACATTGAAGTTAAGCAATTAGAGATCCTGTTTTTGCAGGTGTTGCCACAAAACAGGCTGACTAGGTATATAACAATATAAGGAGAAAATAAACATTATAACTTGAAATTATAAGTATATTGTGAGTTAGGAGTAAAGTAGTAATTATATGGCCATGATCTTGTTTACACACACACAAATGTAAATGTTTGTTTATATTTATTACTAATTTAGTGCTTATATGTTTTGCTTATTTTGTACTTCTGTTTTTATTAGTAAAAGCATAGCAACAAGTTAATAATATAAATTAGGTTAACAAGCTTCAGACATAACTATAAATTGAATATAAATTAGTAACAAGCTTCAGACATATTATAAAAGTAAATTACTTGAGTATTGGCTGTGTATGGAGAATATTATATTTTAAAATGTAACCCCTCAATATAGGTTTCTTGAATGGCAGAATAATTGCTAGTTCTAAAAAATAGTTTCATTATTCTCCAAAGATATAAATTTATAGTTAGTAAATAATGGATAATCATTAATTTTCATGTTAATGTTTATTAAAAGTTTTTTCTTAAACACTGTTTTATTTTCCTTCAAAACTGTTCATTATAATGTAGCTTCTTTTGATGGTTTTCAAGTTTATTTTATATCCTTCCTAATTAACTGAGAGGGTAGGTTTCATCTAGGAAATTTCATGTCCTACAACTTTTTCACATAACTATAAAAATATCAGAATGTGATAGGTTATTTCATTTGCAGATGCATGTGTCTCATTAGAAAACCCTGTTACATTTTAGAGATTGAAATTTCACACTGTCACCTTCGGTACAGAAAATTTTTTTTTTTTTTTTAATGCATGTTTGATTGCCTTTTAAAACTGCAGCAATACTGATGAATAGAGACATCTGCCACCACACATACAGATTGATAATGACTTTATTTGTACTTTGGCCTAATGCATATCCTGTCAGATCATCAAAACAAGAAAAGGAAGATCTCACCAGTCAGTAAGAAATGGCCAGATGCTCACAGGATGATGAAAAGTCATTGTCTCTTGGGAGACAACATTCAAATTATGCAAAGATGCTGTTTCATTATAGATTTTAAAATGAATCTAACTTATCTAACTTAACTGCTACTTTAGGGATATGTCACACATCCTGATCTCAAAATGTTTGTTTCTCTTTAACTTTCATGCTCATCCTCTCTTCTTTAACATCAGTCTTTCAACGAGTCAGACAATATCTCTATCTTGGAAGGTTAAAGATCTCAAGGGTTCCCAAACCTTTTTTGTACCATTTCCTACATACAATTTTACACCCATGCTTACTAATTTCTCAATAAATGTATATTTTCTAAATATACAGACTAAAATATAATATTTAGCATCATTTTTATCCCATCCTGCACCTTTTGATCAGCCAATTAGCTTTGTTTTCATCAGCACCTACATACTCCTCTGACCTCTTGGTCTTTTATCCCTCGTATCTTGGCAGAGAACTCTGAGTTTCCTCCACTGTCCATATTGTCTCCTAGAGGGAGGTTGTCTTCCTAAAGGGCTGAAAGAAATCAGAAGACTGTATTAATGGGTTTACCATAAAGACACCAATTTTCATAATTGGTTGATGTAATTCTGAGGGGAGAAACAACTTGTACAAGTTTATATTTTTAACAATCAAACCTAAAGAGGTCCTTTTAATTTGGAGGGGTGTGGGGATAGTCCAAGCTCAAACATAACATTTTTGTTTGGGTCTAAAATGAAAAGGATTGGGAAAACCTTAAGTAAATTCATGTTAAATATAGACTTTCAAATTATACTTTTTCAACAACTGTTAATCATGTATTTAATGTACAGGACAGTAGACCAGGGACAAGGGAATAAATGAGGAGAAAATTGAGTTAATTATCACACAATGTACATCTCTTTCTATCATTGACTGGACAAACAAATTAATGCATTCTTTTCATATTAAAGTTTGTGGCATGCTAATTTCCATATCTAGAAATACATCATTTACTCTGTATTCATTAGCTTCCAATGTAAAAATTTAAATGTAAAACATATTTATATTGGGCTATTTGAGGGCCCTTTTGACTTTGAAAATGAAATTCATGGCAAAATGCTACTCTGTTTATTATCTTCTACTTGAACTCTTGCATATTATGGAACTTCTTTATATATCATTAACTTATAATAGTTTTGTACCAGTAAATTATTCATTGTATTAGTACCATATCTAAAAAACATTTTCATCTTTTACATCATGTAATTTTAAATGATGAGCTCTGCTCCTTCAGGGCAGTTCTTCAAATGGTAGAAGTCACTGCTCTGACCAGTGTGGCTCAGTTAGTTGAACACCGTCTGCAAAGGGAAAAGTTGCTGTTGGATTCCTAGTCAGCGCACATGTGAGGGTTGAAGGTTCAGCCCCTGTCCAGGGCTTGTATGAGAGGCAACTGAGTGCTGTTTCTCACACTGCTGTTTCTTTCCCTTTCTTTCTTGTTCCTTTCCCCTCTCTCTAAAAATAAATAAATAAAGTCATTTTTTTAATAGTCATAGAAATACTATGTGTCAGCTACAAAGCCCTAGGGATCTTAACAGAAAAAAAATCTTCCAACGAATTATAAAAGTAAATGCTGATACAAAATTTATCCTTTATGTTCAAAAAAAGATGAACTTTATATAATGAATAAAAGGTTATATCCAATGCCTGTTTTATTTTTCTACATTGTTGCTGTAGCAAATCTGAAAAGTCTGATCTAGATGATTATTCCAAAGAGCACATTTACTAAGGAGGTTATTCCAGGAATTCAGGGATGTAGCCATTCTTTTCTATTCAGGTATTTCAAAAATAGGCATTTTGAGTATGCAAATATACTGGTTATTTAAATATACTACATTAAAGCTCCTAATGATAGTTCAAAGTGGTCCAGCTTTTTCTCCCTATAGTTGAATATAACTGTTCATTGAGGCTCCTCTTGTGTGAATTAAGTTCTGTGAATTTTTTATGACAGTATTGGATATTTTACAGAAACAGTGCCAACATCAAATAATATAGAAAAATAATATGAAAATGCAAATGGAAAAATTTCCCCTTAGATTATAATTTTATGTTGAAAGACAAGTAAAATTTACACTATGCTATTATTTAAAGCATTTGTTTATTGCCTAAAATAGGTACAGTATACCCTCCAAAAAACAAGCTTCAAAATGCATGTCTCCATCATGAGTGGGAGGGTATTTCATGGGAGACAGGGGTGGAGGCTGAGAAAATAGCAAAAGGCAGCATATGAGGGACCTGACAGTGGGAATATGCAAAAGAGTAGGAAGGCGTGCACAAATATTGTCATGTGTATAGCTTGTGTGTCTATTGTTAAATATATACAGACTTTAAAACAATTAAGATATAATTATTAACCCTGGCTGGTGGCACAGTAGATAAGGCGCTAGTCTGCCAAACCCAAAGGTCACTGGTTCAATTCCCCAGCCAGGGCACATAACCAGGTTGCAAGCCAGGTCTCCAGCCAGGTCTGTAGCTGGAGGCAGGTGAAAGGCAACCATGCATTGATGTCTCTCTCCCTCTTTGCCTCTCTCCCTTCCCCTTTCCCTAAAAATAATAAATAAAATCTTTAAATTAAAAAAAAAGATATAATTATTAAGGTTTTTGAAAGTTTTGTCAAATTAAGCATTTAAAATACATACCTAGTGCTTGCTTCGGCAGCACATATACTGAAATTGGAATGATACACAGAAGATTAGCATGGCCCCTGCGCAAGGATGGCACGCAAATTCGTGAAGTGTTCCATATTTAAAAAAAATAAAATAAAATACATACCTATCATCAGGAAATCTAGCAGCTATAAATGCATCTACTAATCCACATTATTACTTTATTGAATTTACTATGCTTGAAAATGTATTTAGTGCTAAATTAATATGCATTATGTACATAATCCATCTATCTGTTTTTCATTAAGTAGGTAAAAGATTCAAGGAGACTTTACAATAAGAAATATTTGACTCTCTGAGTAAACAATATGAAAAAAATGTAAGCATTAGAGCCACTGAGTCAGTCGCTGTGTATTTCCAAACCATCTGTTAAATGTTATTGAAGCTGATTGTTTTTAATCATTCTAAGATGTGATTTAAAATATAAAGGAAAATATTTTGGCCAAAAAGAAAAGTACTAGACAAAATTTTTTATTTTAATTGTTTTGTTTTACTGTTGTTACTTAAACTGCCCTCATATAGTTACTGATGATATAATGCCTTCTTGGAGCTGTTTGTAAAATTCATCAAGTCTGTACCTTTCCATGTAGATTTATTGGGACATAAATCACTAGAAAAGCATTACGAACTTTTTTCTTTTACTTGTTTTAATTTTTTTTAATTTTATTTATTTTATTGTTGTTGTATTACATCCATCCCTTTTTTGCTCCTCTCTGTCCCCTTCCCCAGCCACCCATTCCTCCCCAAAGTCAATCCCACCTGTTGTCCATGTCCATGGTTCCTTTATACTAGGTTCTTGTCTAAGCTGCTCCCCTTCCTTGACTCTGACTCCCCCCTCCCCCAACCCCATTCCCTCTGACCACTGAAGGCCTATTCCTTGTATTCATATACTTGGTTCTCTTTTGCTTGTTGTTAGTTTTGCTCATTATTGTCCCATAATGGGTGAGATCATATGATATTTGTCCTTCACTGACTGGCTTATTTCACTAAGCATAATACTCTCCAGTTCCATCCATGTTGTTGCAAAGGGTACAAGTTCCTTCTTTCTTTCTGCCATATAGAATTCCATTGTGTAAATGTACCAAAGTTTTTTGATCCAGTCATCCACTGATGGGCACTTAGGCTGTTTCCAGCACCTGGCTATTGTAAATAGTGCCGCTATGAACATAGGTGTGCATAGGTTCTTATGAATTGGTGT
>PVIW01001452.1:110247-152284 GCA_004026585.1 Noctilio leporinus | reverse complement strand
TCCCACATCCTTGCCATTACTTGTTGTTTGTTGATTTGTTGATGATTGCCATTCTGACAGGTGTGAGGTGGTATCTTATTGTGGTTTTAATTTGCATCTCTCTGATGACTAGTGACCTTGAGGTTTCTTTCATATGCCTCTGGGCCCTTTGTATATCTTCCTCAGTGAGTTGTCTGTTCAGGTCCTTTGCCCATTTTTTAATTGGGCTGTCTGTCTCCCTGGTGTTGAGTCGCATTAGTTCTTTATATATTTTGGAGATCAAACCCTTGTCTGAGGTATCATTGGCAATTATGTTTTCCCATACAGTTGGTTCCCTGTTTTAATTTTTTATTGTTAACTGGAGTCCTTCTTGGCTCTCATCCTTAATGTAGCCTTAGCTTTGCTGATGAGTCTCAGTAACCTAATGTAAGATAGGTTAGGGATAATTGCATTACTTGTCTTGCCATTTTATTTGATTTTTTACCTATTAGTTATTCACAGATGATTCAAATTAAAAAAAAAAAAACATGATCTTTAAATGCATTCTTTTTATTCTGGGTCCTCAAAATATTGTATTGTTTTTGATTTATGGATAAGAAAAACATCTTGGCATGTCAGTAAGGGTTTACTCCATTCTGTAGTTCTTTTGTTCATTGTAGCTACCAAAACCCACTGGATAGACAGTTAAGTTTATGATGGCACCACATAGTGTATTTCTAGGAAACTGAATGAATATAAAAACAATAGCTAAACATAATGACACTTATATGAAAAATCTCAAAAATTAAGTGGCATATACAGGCTTTTACTTATAACCCAGATATAAAATCAGAGACTATGATGCTATGTTTCTTCAAGTATAACCATGGTACCACTTGCATCAGAATAACCAGTGGCATTTGCTTCAAAATAGGGTTTCTGGGCCTCGCCACAGGCATACTGATTCAGAGTAGCTGAAGTCCACGCCATCTTCTCTTGGTCCTCCTAAGAATTTGTGTTAAACCATTTTGAATTCTTGCTCTCTCAAGGCATATCCACAAAGTCTTAATTACCACCTGCTTGTTTTAGTTACATCCTTTCCCTACTAAGGCATTATTCACAACAGTGACACCATTTGCTCTGAAACACATTCAAAATGAAACTGCATATCCTTGCCTGTTCCTGTGTCTGGAACCAATAGATATTTATGGCTTTCCTTGTCCTCTCACCATGGATTATACAACCATATTCTTCACATAACATGTGGAAAATAAAAGTGCCCCATAACTTTAGAGCTACGAGCTTACACTAGGCCTGAATTTTATAGTCCTAGAGCCTTACATTAGTATTCAACTAGAGGACAAACCCAGCAGGAGAAATGTATTTAGAGATATATTGCCAAAAATAGCTCACTCGATTATCACGGATTGTTAGATAAGTCTGAAATCTGTAGGACATGATGCCAGGAAGGACAGACTAGAACTTTCAGGCACAGGCTGAAGCTAATGCCCAGGGGAAATTTTCTTTTCTCAGGGAATCCTCAACTCTGCCTTTCAGTTGGTTAAATCAGGTTAACCCAGGTTATTTAAAATAATCTCTTTACTCAAAGTCAATTGCTTATGGCCTTTAAAAACATTCATGCATTGCATTCCTGTAAACACCTAGATTAGTATAGTATTTGAGTATCTAGGGACTGTAGTTTCACCAGATTAACGCTTTAAAAAGTCCATACAAAAACGTGCAAACTTTTATTTATTTGACCTAACACTTTCTGAGTTGGTGTTTGTAGTGAATTATTTCCTAAGTAGAAGTTTTTATGCATTTGAGGTACCTGATTAAGTTTATCCCTTTTCCGGAAACTATACCCACAGGGAATACTGTAACCTTATGACATGCTGGTAAGTTGTTTGGTAGAATTTATAGCTGTGTTTCCAGTCTTTTAATGGCTCTCTCAAAGTCATCAAAATCCATGCTTAAATGCCATGTTCAATATAATTAAATATTTAACAGTTATAGAAAATCTTTTAAGTTTTGTCTTGATTTCTCCCATAACAGGTTGATTAGGGGAAATGCTGCTACTTACAAAGAGGTCTAGAAAAAAATTTTAAAGCATTATTTGTGAAGTATTTATAATAATTATGAAAGCATTTTAACTAAACATCAGGTTTCTTAGTATTTCATTGATTTACAAGACAGCCATATTATTTTTGTTGTCAACTGAAAACATACACCCTTAGGAATTCTTTTGCATTAAGGTGCTTACATGAAAGAGGGGGAAACACAAATTTTATGCTATTAGAAATCACCCAATGAAATTACTGAGAATATAATAAACAAGTAATATATACAAAACATAGTTTTGATGTGAAAATAAAAATGGTTTTAAAGTGTTGTCCTCTGAGTCAGCTGTGTCCTTTGACAATTTAAATAAAGAGAAACTCATAGAAATGAAACTGCATATTGGAATGAGACTGTTTGCATGTTAATAATTGCAAAGCCATTACTAACTACACAAATGTGGTTACACATGTTAAAATAGAATTCAATACACTTGAGACAAAACTGTCCTAGGACAAATTAATAGCATCAAAGTGCCAAAAACAAGTGTGTCTTTCCTCTTCTGTGGTACTTACTGCCCTTTTGAGTGTGGCATAGGGATAGGGGTGCTTTTCATTATTGTTCTTCCAACTCAGGCATAGTAAAACAATGTCAGGAACACAATGAGCCTTCACATTATGGACATTTGCTATTTTGATGTCTATATTATGCTTTGGAGAGGACTCCTTTTACTAAAAACAATCCAGATTAGAGAGCAGGTTTTCTAAAAGTGCTCATTTTGCTAAATTTATTAACTATTGTCTGCTTGTTCCAAAACTCTCTTGAATGCATATAGACACATAAAAGTGTCTTTGTTGGAAATCATAAACAATTCAGACTTATGCCTATAGACCCAATGTGGGCTGTTCTTGTGGTAGTTTTTTCTTGAAGACGACCATCTCCATAGTGTGACATAATGTGGAGTTAACAGACCAATCTATTCATTCTAAACTTCAGTTTCTTTACTTAGGAATTAAGCTAAATTGTTAAATATCACAGGGTTATCCTGAGGCTCAAAGGAGATGTGATGTATAAAGCACTGCATGAATTATAAAGCACAACACACATGTTAGTAATTATGTTAGATGATTTTAACCATGCAGATGAAAAGTGAGTCATTCATTCTTGTATATAGATTCTTGCCATCATGTAGAAAAATCAATTGAATGACCAAATTTCTCATTTGTCTTTCAAACCTTCACATCACATAACTGTTTAGAACATTCTGGAACTATTTTTTTTTAATAGTAACTACTCTAGCAGGTTGTTTGGTGGAGACATTTGTTGGAAGAATGTTATTTTTACAGTGGCTCTGTAATTGACATTTTTGAATTTCCTCTTGCAGTAAATATTTTTAGTATGCAGTATTTTTGGAGCTGTGAATTGTTAATAAGCATATACCCAGATTGTTAATGAGCACATACGGTGGTAAGTGATGCAGTGTAAAATTCAACCAGAAAATATTCATCTCTTCAAATGACAGGACATCAGACAAGAAAAATTACATGTAAGATTAAGATATTAAGAAAGTTCATTTCTGATACCTCACACTGCCAACTCCACTACACCATTTGTTAGATATATGGTCAATTTTAAATTGATTTTTAATATACTTTATTTTAAAATTTTTATTTATTATTTTTTTAAAGATTTTATTTATTAATTTTTAGAGAGAAGGGAAGGGAGAGAGGCAGAGAGGGAGAGAGATATCAGTGTATGGTTGCCTTTCACCTGCCTCCAGCTACAGACCTTGCTGGAGACCTGGCTTGTGACCTGGTTATGTGCCCTGGCTAGGGAATCGAACCATCGACCTTTGGTTTTCCAGGCTGGCACCTTATCCACTGTGTCACCAGCCAGGGCAAATATATCTTATTTTTTAAGAATAGTTTTAATTTCATAATAAAACTGAACAGAAGGCCCTGGCTGGTAGCACAGTGGACAAGGTGCTGGCCTGCGAATCCAAAGGTCGCAGGTTCGATTCCCCAGCCAGGGCACATAATCAGGTTGCAAACCAGGTCTCCAGTCAGGTCTGTGGCTGAAGGCAGGTAAAACGCAACCATACATTGATGTCTTTCTCCCTCTCTGCCTCTCTCCCTTCCCCTCTTTCTAAAAATAATGAAATAAAATCTTTAAAAAAAAATGTTGTTTTAAAAAAAAATTAAAAAAAAAAAAAAAACTGAACAGAGAATAGGAAGAGATGCCATATACCCTCTTTCCCCTCCACACAAATGGCCCCCTCCACCATCAACATCCTATACCAGTGTAGTATATTTGTTACAGTTGATGAACCACACTGTTACGTCATTGTCCAAAGTCCGTAGTTTACATTAGGTTTTACCCTTGGTGGTGTACATTCTCTGAGGTTGGATAAGTGTATGATAACATTTATAGACTGCAAAAGTGTAATATAGAATAGTTTCACTGACCTAAAAATCATTCCTGCTTCTCCCAAACCCTGGCAATCACTGATCTTTTTACTGTCTCCATAGCTTTACCATTAGCAGGATGTCATTTAGTTGGAAAGAGTCTAGCTTTTTGAAATCACATACTTTTGAGATTGGTTTCTTTCACTTAATAATATGTAGTTAAGTTTCTCCCTTGTCTTTTCACAACTTGATAGCTCATTTATTTTTAGAACTAAATAATATTCCATTTTTTGTTTGTACCATAGTTTATCCATTCATCTATTGAAGGACATTTGTTGGTTGCTTCCAAGTTGTGGCAATGACAAATGAAGCCACTATAAACATCCATGTGCAGATGTTTGTGTGAATATGTTTTACAGGCCTTTTGATTAATACCAAAAAGTGTATTTGATGAATTCTATGGTAAGAGTACGTTTAATTTTTTAAGAAACTGCCATGCTGTTTCCTAAAGTGGCCATACCATTCTGCATCTCCACCATCAATGAATGAGAGTTCTTGTTCTCGTCAGCATTTGGGGTTTTCAGTGTTCTGGATTTGGGCCATTCTAATAGGTATGTAGTGTTACCTCCTTGTTTTAATTTGCATTCCCCTGATGACATATGAGGCAGAGCACTTTTTCATATGCTTTTTGCCATCTATATATGTTTTTCATAAGGTATCTATTTAGATCATTGGCCTACTTGTATAATTGGATTCTTTGTTTTCTTATTGTTGAATTTTAAGAATTATTTTTATATTTTGGACAGCAATCCTTTATTAGATATGCTTTTTGCAAATATTTCCTCAGAGTCTGTGGCTTGTCTTTTTATCCCCTGGACATTGTTTTTAACAAAGTAGAAATTAATGTCACTTTTTGTAATGTATCATGTCTTTCTTGATATATCTAAAAGTTATCACCAGACACAGGGTCATGTAGGTTTTCTCCAATAACCTATCCTAGGATTTTTCTAGTTTTGCATATATATTTAGGTTTGCAAACAATTTTTAATTATTTTTGTCCCTGCACCATTTGCTGTAAAAACACTTTTTTCCGTTGCATTTGCCTCTGCCCTTTGTCAAAGATCTGTTGACTGTGTGTGTCTATTTTTGTTCTGTTCCATTGATTTGTCTAATCTTTCACCAGTACCACACAGTCTTGGTTACTGTACTTAAATAGTAAGTCTTAAAGTTGCATAATGTCAGTCCTCTAACTCTGTGCTTCCCCATCAATATTGTGTAGACTAGTCTGGGTCTTTTGTCTCTCCATGTGTTATGATCTGAATGTTTGTGACCTCATACATCCCTATGTTGAAACTTAACATATTTCTGACTGGCAGTTTTATACAAAAGCTAATGCAAGTGTAAGCACAAGTTACCTTGATATTGGTCAACAATGGTTGGGCCTGAAAACACAAATTTTTTTATGACCAGTCAACAATGCATTCATACCCAAGATGATCATATTTGGTGGGGAATTGGAGAGGCAATTAAATCATGAAGATAAAACCCTTATGAATGGGATTAGTACTCTTATAAAAGAGGCTGTAGAGCTCTCTCTTGCCACTTCCACGTGTGAGGGTGAGAATAGTCTGCAACTCAGAAAAGAGCCCTCACCTGGCTAGGCAGATCTGGGCAACCAGCCTCCAGAACTATGAGAATGGATTTATGTTGTTTGTAAACCCTCCAGTTTATGGTATTTTTATATTAGCCCAACAGCTCTGAGACACCATAAACTTTAGACTCATTTTGACTATCCCCAAAAAAGAACTTGCTGGGATTTTGGCTGGGGTTTCATAGAGTCTGTAGATCAAGTTGAGAAGAACTAAAATCTCAACTATATTGAGCCTTCCTATCCATTAATATGAAATATCTCTCCATTTCTTTAGTTCTTTAATTTAATCAGCATATCACTTTTCTCACATGTAGTTATGTACATTTTAAAAATATATATATAAATTTCCAAAAATATCTAATTCAAAAAGGCTTAAAAGGTCATTTGATTTTCTGTATAATTAGGCTTATCTAACCAGTTATTTAACAAATTTTAGAGAATATGTAATGTTATACCTTTCCTTGAACATTCTATCAAATGTATAAAATGAGCTTTTTAATCTTTCAGTCTGCATGTGTGTATGTGCATGTGTATGTGTCTGTGTATGAGTATGTCATTTTTACTTGATGTTTTTTATCTAAGTGATTGCATCTAGTCTATTTAATTTCTTCTTTTATGTTTTGTATTTTTGAGTCATTTCTAAAAATATTTACCTCAAGCATTGGAACATTCTGTTTGGTCTAAAATGTATCTCATACATGGAATACATAGACTAGAGGTGGAAGTTTTCCCTCCCTTAATGAAGTAACTTGAGATTTTTTTATTGAAAACCAGTTGGCTGTGTATCTATAGATATATTTATGGGCTATTTATTCTTCTCTACTGATCCTATATTTATCTTTGTGTCAAAATGATATACTAGCATTACAGTAAGTCTTGAAGTCAGAAAGGGTAAGTCCTCTTAATATTTTTACTTGTCAAAATTGTGTTGCCTTTGAATTTAATGCCCTTTGAATTTAATATAAATTTTAGAATAAGCTTGTTCATTCACAAAAAATGTTTATGGTGATTATAACTGGAGTTGCATAGCATACATAGTCTTCTCATCAATGAGCATGGCAGGCATCTTCAATTGTTTAAATCTCTGAAAATTCTATTAGCAGTGTTTTCTTGGTCAGGTTTCGCACATTTTTGTTAAATCTTTTATATGTAGGTTTTTATTGTTATAAATAAATAACATTTTATTAATTTAACTTAACATGTTTGTATTGCTCTTTTATAGAAAGACAGTTGTGTTGTTCTTTTAATAGAAAAAAGTTGTTTTTCTCATGTTAATCTTGGAATCTGTAATATTCTGTGAACTTGCTTATTAATTCCGGTTATCTTTTTATTGCTTAGGCTCCTTTAGAGAGATTGTTCTGTCATCAGAGAATAGAGTTTTGCATCTTAACTCTCCAATATTTTTGCTTTGACCCTTTGCCTTATATTACTCTGGCTAGGATCTCCAGTACAATATCTCAGAGACATTGTGAGAGCAGATATTCTTATGTTGATCCCATGCAGTCTTTTACCATCACAATATATGACAGGGGACCCTAAAGAATTATGTTCTGGAGGGTGGTTTCCTTGTAGTACAGGCTTCCACCACTAGATGACTGTCTAGAGACCCATCCTCTATCAGTGTACCAACTGGTATTGTTGTAAGAGGCTGTGTTCTGCTTCAGTGAATTTTTTTTGAAGAAACTTTCAGTGTATTTGCCCATTTCATGATAGGTAATTTATGAGAGCACCTGCCCACATTGTACTGAGTGTTAGCAGCCTTTGACCAAAAATGGCATGAACCCCATGTCCCAACCTCCCTATTCACCCCATCTTGCCCCAAAAGACTTTTTTGTTTGTTTGTTTCCCCAGATGAAAAAATTTCTCAAAGGGAAATATTTTGCCCATGTGGAAGAGGTGAAACAAAAAATGGTAGAAGCACTAAAAACCATCAAAGTCAATAAGTTCAAAACTGTTTTTGAGCAGTGGAAAAATCATCTAGATAGGTGTATTGCATTAGATAGAGATTACTTTGAAGGTGACTGTAGTTTAAACATGTAATAGATACACAGTTTTTTATAAATAAATTCTGGGATATTTTTGGGCCTCTTCATGTATAGATTCAGTCTTTCACCATTAAATGCAGAGTTAGCTCTGGTTTTCTCAGATGAAATTTAGATACTGCACACGTATTTATTCCTAGTTTACTGAGATTTTTTTCATATATTGTTTTGAATTTTGTCAAAGGCTTTTCTGCACTATCAAGATGATTATATTATTCTTCTGCTTTGTTTTGCTGTTTTGGTAAATCATATTGATGTTTTTCTTGAGTGTTGAGTCAACCTTGTATTCATAGGATAAACCATATTTGGATATGGTATTTTGAGTATTGTGGGACTCTATTTGACAATATTTACTTGAGAATATTTGTGTCTATTTTCATGAGGGCTATTGGTCTGTAGTTCTATTTTCTTGGAATGTCTTAATAGATTAAGTGTCAAGGTCAATCTGCATGTACCCTCCTATTTTCTGAGTTTGTGTAAAAATTATTTTATTTTTTTCCTAAGTGTTACACAGTTTTCATAAGAGAACAACCTTCACCTTGAGTTTTCTTTGTGTGGAGATACTTTATTACAAATTAATTTTTTGTAATATATAGGGCCAATGATACTTCCAATTGTTGCTTAGTTTTGGTAATTTGTATTTTTTCTAGGTAATATTTTATTATATCCAAGTTATCAGATTTATTAGTCTAAAGTTATTCATAATATTTTTATTATCCTTTTTGATATCTGCAAGATCTGAAGTCCCTCCTTTCTTCTGATCTTCTGATATGGGTAATTTCTTATTTTAACTCATCTTATTGTTAAAGATTTTAATTACTTATTTTACAGAAGGGGGAAAGGAAGGACAGAGGAGAGAAACATTGATTAGTTGCTTCTCCTACATGCCCCAACTGGGGATCAAATATGTAACCTAGGCATATGCCCTGACTGTGAATCCAATCAGCAACCTTTCATTTTGTGAAATGAAACATGCAACCAACTGAGCCATACACGTCCAGATGTTAACTCTTAATTAGTCTTGCTAGAGGTTTATCAAGCTTATTAATATTCTCAAAGGATTAACTTTTGGTATGTTCATTTTATCAATTGTTATTTGTTTTTTATTTACTTCTGTTTTTAATTATGTCCTTTTTGTCCATTTATTTATTATAGTTTGCTGCTTTTTTTTACTTTCATCTGAGAGAATAAAATTAGGTTTCTTTTTTCTCACTAAGAACTACCCTTACAGTATCCTATAGTTGTCGACATGTTTTTTATTATAAATTCAATGGAAAGATATTTTAATTTTTCATAGTGATAGATTATTTTTCAGTATATTATTTATACATTACATGATAGTTAAAACAGAATTTAGTTAAAACTCATAAAATATCTAGAAAACTAAATTCTGTTGTGAAATTTATTGCAAATTGTTTTATGTCCAGGCATATAGTCTATTTTGGTGAACATTTTTACTGTACTTGAAAAGAATGTGTATACTGATGTTGTGGCTTGTAATGTCCTATAAAAGTTAGAGAGGTCAGTATAATCTATACTATTGTTTAGATAGTATACATTCTTACTAATTTTTATGTCTATGCATTTTATCAAATGCTGAGGGAAAAATTTTAATATCTCCAAGAGCAATTGTGATTTTCTGTATTTCTCTCATCAGTTCTACCAGTTTTTGCTTAATGATTTTTGAAGTTCTATTATTAAGAATATACACATTTATGATTGTTTATGTCTTCTTGTTCAATTGATGCTTTTTCATTATTCCTTTTCCTTTCATATTTCTTATTTTTATTTATTTAATATTAAGTTAATCATACCATTTTCTTATATTTACTATTTTATATACTATATATTTTTTTTATTTTCTATTCAACATATCTGTTTCTATGTATTTAACGGTCATTTCTTGTTGGCAGCACAGTTTTATGTTCTTTTTTATATAATTTTACAATATTTACTTTTAATTAGATAGAGTGTTACTACATTTACAATTAACTGATATGTTGGATTTAAGTCTTACTATATAAATCTTCTTACTACTTTATTTTTATACATCTCTCTGATTTTTTATTCTGTGTTTCTTTCTTGCCTTTTATTGGGTTAATCAATATTTTACTCATATTTCATTATGTTTTCTGTATTCTAGGTCAAATGGCTTAAGTATTGATTTAGACTTCCATAATACCATGTTACCTTATGTCTTTATATTTCTGCATGCACTGCCTAGATCAACTTAAAAGCTATAGCTAATGGGCTTTCACTTTACTATATATGATGGAGGAAGAAAAGAGGAGTTAAAAATTTCTTTCAAATTTTGGTAAGCTCTCATGCCATTTGCTGGAATAGGACACACTGGAGGAGAAGAAGCAAGACTTTTTGGATTTAATATTATACATATACTGTTTGAGGTGTCTATAAAATATGCAAAAGAAGATGTTAAAGGGTGCACAATGCACAAGGCTATGGAAATTAGAAGTAAAAATTCCATGTTATTTATATTTTAATGTTATTGTACTTTTTCATTGTAAACCTTTAAGTATTATAATGCAAAAATGTAATGAATTCTTATTAGTCATATTCTATTATCAAACATTTTGAAATAATTTATAAATTACTTTAGAAATAATGATAAATAATAAATCTTTGCTGTATTTTTGCAATCCTCTGAATAGCCTCTTCGGCTCATTTAAAAACTTTTTTTTAAAGTAAATCAGCCTCTGCAAATAATATATCACTTTTCTATAATAACCATTTAAATTGTGTACAGTTTTGTGAGATGTCATTAAACTAGATCAACTTCCATAGCATGTATGCGTTCTAAAGATTACTTTGTCACATCTAACATAACTTGTTTTAAGGAATTAATACAAATTATTAGCCTAATGAAGTGGATACAAGTTTGAAATTCTTTATAATGAGAAAATAAAATTAGTTTTGAACCCTCATATTATGTCTCATGTCCAGACACTGCAGCAAATATTTATGCCAACACATACATGCTGTGCATCTGATTAAAGAATTCCATGTGTAAATGTATATTTTTTAAAGAAATCTGGAAAACTTCTCATTTGTATATGAGTAAACTCATTCCCCAAAACTGAGTGATTTTTTTCCAAAGAAAGAGTCACTGATAGGGTGAGACTTGGGTCAAGCAAAGTATTTTCATTTTGCAGCTTTTATTTTTTTTATAACAATTTCTCAATGAAAAGGTTAATTTTTCATCATATCAAAAATATGATGTTGAATATATGAGCTATTGAGTAAGTTAATAAATTTTAACAGTTTATTTTTATATTTATCTCTTTTTCTTTAACTCAACCTCATTTCTTGCTACTAACAAAATGCTACCTTTAGTACTTTCTTCTTCTCACCTAATTTGCTTGAGAAACATAAATATTAACCCAATTTTCTCCAATATGTAATTTCCCTTTAAATTTATATCACAATTTGGTCAGTCTTTAAAGAAAAACAATTATATATATCTGTCACTAAAAATTAGATTTAAAAAATGCTGCTACCTTCTAACAAGCTGGTCATTAAACTTCATCCCAATTTGAGATTCCAATCTTTTTATGTTCAAATGTATTTTTGAAATGCTAGCTTTCTCATTTATCAATTACTATTTAAGACAAGCAAAGAACAAATCAGTAGTTATCCAAGTAAGTGTAACTTGAAATACAACATCTGAGTGTTTGTCGTTTGTATGTTAAAAATGTTAAATCGTAAATGCAGTAGCAACAATTAGCACACATTGAATTCTTTCCAGATTGTATATATATTATAAGAATGCTCTAAACAAGAAAAGTATTATTCTATTACCCATTTTATAGATGGGGGAACTGATGCTTTAAGGGATTTTTAAAATTGCCAATGTAACTCTATAGTAAGTGATATGGTCATCATTTAAATAGATGGTTTTCTTCTTGAGTCTGAACTTGAGCCTTCAGTTTTCATGTTTCACTGACTGTAATTCTAAAACAGGTTTCAACTTAGGTGTTTATGTACCTAACCTTTGCATCTTAGAAAGACACACTTTTTTTTTTTTTTTTAAGATTTTATTTATTATTTCCAGAGAGAGGGGAAGGTGGGGAGGCAGAGAGGAAGAGAGAAACATCAGCATAAGGTTGCCTCTCACCTGCCTCCAGCTACGGACCTGGTTTGCAACCTGGTTATGTGCCTTGGCTGGGAATTAAACCAGCGACCTTTGGGTTCACAGGCCAGCGCCTTACCTGTTGTGCCACCAGCCAGGAATGAGATATACTTCTATTATTTGCTTTGCAATAACATTAACACATTCAATTTTACATTAACTTTTAGCAAGTATTTTCATTATACAACTTAACAAAGCATTCAAAGACATACATTTTGATGTTAATTATTTTTGAAAACTTTATTGAACTCTTTATAGTACTGATGATGGAACCAGGGCTGTAAACTAAACTATATATTATCATGGTGATTTTTTGTTTATTTTGTAAAAGCTTTGTTTATCAATACGTATTGATCCTTACACTGTGGACTTTCCTTTTTTTTCCCACATTCAATGCCATA
The DNA here is from genome assembly GCA_004026585.1 of Noctilio leporinus. Lineage (NCBI taxonomy): Eukaryota > Metazoa > Chordata > Mammalia > Chiroptera > Noctilionidae > Noctilio > Noctilio leporinus. The sequence continues at coordinate 139,622 of PVIW01001452.1, read as the reverse complement.
AGATATAGGCATGACCAAGAAAAATATTTGATAATCTTTTATTTAAGCAAGTAAAAATATTAAGAAGCATGTAATCTGTAATATAAGAATAAAAATATTTATTGACTACAGTATCCTAAATATTCTTTAACAATGTGTTTGTTTAAAACAGAAAATAGGCCCTGGCTGGTGGCACAGTGGATAAGGTGCCAGCCTGTGAACCCAAAGTTCACTGGTTGGATTCCCAGCCAGGACACATAACCAGGTTGCAAGCCAGGTCTCCAGCCAGGTCCACAGCTGGAGGCAGGTGAAAGGCAACCATACATTGATGTTTCTCTCCTTCTCTGCCTCTCTCCCTTCCCCTCTCTCCAAAATTATTAAATAAAATCTTTAAAAATAAAATAAAACAGAAAATATTTGAAAACTAGTTGCCTTTTCATACACCTTCTACACTAGCATTTATTTTAAAATATTTTATTTTTTGCTAAAATAATTTTGTCCAAAATTCAGAAATGTTGGTATAGCTCCTATTTTCTTCTTTCCTTTTCCCCTGATTCTATTGCTGCTCTTTCTCTCTTTCACCTCTTTACATAGCTTTGTGTATATCACATTTTTATACTGATCTTAAAGTCAAATTTATATGTTATTTTCATAAATAAAATTCACCCTTTACAATGTACTATTCTATAAAATTGGACAATGCGTAACTTATGTAACTACTACCACATTGAAGATAAAATAGATATTACCGTTACCCTAACAAGCTCCTTCATGCTCCTTTCATAAATCAGTACCTTTTCTCTTTTACCAAATCAGAGAACCACTGATTAGTTATCCGCACCTGGAATTTTGCCTTTTTCAGAATGAAGTATGTAGTCTCTTGTGCCTGGCTTTTTCCCTTAGTACCATGCTTTTGAGATACATGCTATCACAACATTTGTCTATACTTCCTTGTTATTCTTGCTGGCATTCCATTGTATGGCTGAAGAAACTCAATAGTGACTGCTATGTATGGTACTTACATCTGAGAATGGGCAGGTTTTAATATCTACCAGACCACTAGTGTGGTGGATTGAGTCACTCTGCTCAGAAGTCGACGTGGATTCGGTTTTGACATTGCTCTTTTCTGGTAGTACATTACAGGTTGGAAATTCCTTTGGAAATGGACCATCTTTAGGTTGGGCTTTAGCTGGGATGATAGATGGTTTTTCTCAGTACTAAGCCTTCACCTTTAACTTGCTATCATCCCTACAGGTCTGTGGCACTGGGGACTAGTAAGGATTTGTCAATATTCTTGCCCTCCTCCAATAGTAGACTGCTGTTGCCTGCCATCACATGATAGGCCCCTATTCTCTATTGTCCTGGCCCAGCCACAGTTTGTGGGAAGCCTTGCATTCTGGTCTCTGGGAGGGGAATTCTAAGTGTGCCTGCTACTCCCCTGATTGGCAGTCAGACTTCCTCTCTGCCTTCTACCTGTTGTTGTCCTTGACATTGCGTTAGTTGTTTCTCACTCCCCCAGTGGTGGAGGATTGAGATTTGAATCCGTATAAGATCATACATCCAAGATGGTTTTCTACCCTTCTCATAAACTTGGACTTTTTCCTACCCTTTCCTCAACTACAATGCATCTTTGCTGCCTCTTCCCTATATCCGAAGGCTTTTTGCTTTGCATAATAGAGGATTGGAGAGAATGGCAAGATATTTCACACGGCTAGCTGCCCATCTCCTTTAGATGCCTGCCCACCTAGGCGTCTCTCTTCAGGCTCCTGCTCTGCCTGGGTAAACACCACTGAAGGGAGCATGCAAACGGGTTTTAAATCTTACACATATATTCTAAGCAACATTCTCTTGTAATAATGAAGCGGGGCATCTCACAATTTGTTTCATCAACATACTATTTTTGTATTTACTTTCCAAAGCCTCCTACTAAAATTTTAGCGAGGTGATAGGATTATACTTTGTACAAATAATAGCGATGACAATACCTCTTCAAAGAAATGACTGAATGTAATTGTGAACTGAAAAAAAATGAAGGAAGGAAAAAGAAACATTCATCCCCTTAGTAATAGGTTTCCTTCCAAAAGGGTCGGTATGATGCAATCTTTAAAAGAATTATGAAAGGTAAATGTAAGGCCTGGCTGTGTTCCCATGTCCCTGTCCCTACAATAGATTTCTTGTCTGGAATGCACACTGAGTTTTCTGCTTCAAGGATGGTCCATGAGCAGGACTCCTCTTCATTCTCACGTTTAAATTATGTGATGTTTCCTTTTCTCATTTGACAGCCTCAAAGTGAAAAGTGCCAGTGCCAAGGGAGCATGAAAATATAGTCAGTTCTAACAGTTGTCCTGGAAACCTACAGAAAGGTTGGTCTGGTCTTATCCGAGAAAAAAAAAATAAATGTAAGGGGGAAAATATTCGTATGCGTTCCTACTAAAGAATCTAACTCTCTTAAATTTTTAGAGATCGCATTTTATAAAATTTTATAATATGGCATGCCACTGTAGCATTTTAAATGAGATAACTAGAAACTAAGTGATCTGAAAGTTAACTTGGTGTTTTGAATAGACTGAAGTAATAGTTCTTTTAGGTGTAATTGCTGAGGCATATTTTAACATAGTACATCAAAACACATTTCATAAAACAAGTGACAATCCAACCTAAAATTGGATAAACAAAACACCTATGTTTTCAAGGAGAAATATTGTCTTGAAATACTGATTTCTTAAATCATGTAAATATTATTTTTGACACTTGTATTCTCTCTTAACTGTTTTTTACAATAGAAATAGAAGATAGGAAAGTCAGGAAGAAAATAGAGACCCTATTCACGAATAACCAAGATTTAAATGGTGTGTATTTTATGTGAGCGCTACCACGTTTTGATTATCCAGTTCCAATTGACAGTGAAATAAAATAAATTGTAACATAATTTTTCAATGAATGCCCTATTTGATTTAACTTGCCTAAGGCAACATATAGCTAAAGCTTCCAGAAATACCTACAGTCACTTCCTTAAACTCAGGAATATATTTTATAAGAACATAAATATTTAAACTTTTCATTCTTGGATTTGAAGGGAAATCCCATCTCTCTTAGGTATGGAGTAAGGAACGGAATGTGCTGCTCCAGGCTAGGGATTCCAGCTCTGTTTTGTTCAGTGTCAGTCCTCCACATGGAAACCTCCCTGTTTAAAGTACTATGCATTCATGATCATCTGGTATTTCTTTTTTCTTTCTTTCTTTTTTAAGATTTTATTTATTATTTTCAGAAAGGGGAAGGGAGAGAGGCAGAGAGGGAGAGAGACATCAATGTATGGTTGCCTTTCACCTGCCTCCAGCTACGGACCTGGCTGAAGACCTGGCTGAAGACCTGGTTATATGCCCTGGCTGGGGAATTGAACCAACAACCTTTGGGTTCTCAGGCTGGTGTTTTATCCACTGTGCCACCAGCCAGGGCTTTCATCAGGTATTTCCATCCAAACCAAGCCCTCATCTTGCATTTCTGAAAAAAGCATATATGATATTTTTCAACCTGTCCTTTAAACCATGCTATATTTACATCAGCAGCTGATTCATACATACATTAGATAACTTTCATGTGTACATTTCCTTTTCCAAGAATTAAGAATTAAATTAGAACAGCGCAATAAATTGTGCCTCATCTTTTCTCAGTGAAGCTTGTACAATTATTGGAGTGCACCGTACTTTGAAGCTCATAATCCTTACCTCCTTTTGTATTCTAACTTGCAAAAGTGAGGACCTGGTTATTGCCACATGACTTGTGCAAATATTCCTCTTTGCAGCATGTGCTGCATATAAATGTGCAGTTTATATAGTAGGGGGTAAAATGGGCAGCCTCCCTGCCATCTGTGTGCTAATTAACCAGTGTCGAACACAGTCTTGTCATAGGAAAAAGTCATCTTCATTTCTACAGGGTGCAAATTATGTTGCCAAGAAGAGAGCAGGACAGGGTCAAAGTTGGCTGTCAGCAATGGTTCCCGGTTTAATTTGTGCTTTGTAAAGTTAAAGAAATTTTTTGAATAAAAAATAGACTAAATGGTGCTTCCCTATCTAATTTGTAGTACACCTACATAATAAAGTTGTAAGAATGAAACAAAATCAAGCGGTGTTTTTCTACATGTACTAAAACTTTGTAACTGGATCTTTTCCTTTTGGTATCTTATTTACTCTAAGACTTAATTACTTGGGGGAGAGGCTAAATTATTACATTTGACATGGAAACATAATTAAAATAAATTAGCATTAATCATTCTGTTACTTTTCAACTTGGAAAAATATCTGAACCAAGTACTCAATCAAATAGTTTACATTTTAAAAAACTAGGTACTTTGCATTTTATTTATTTTTTAACTGATTTTTATTTATTTATTTAAGATTTTATTTTATTATTTTTAGAAAGAGGGGAAGGGAGAGAGACAGAGAGGGAGAGAGACATCAATGTATGGTTGCTTTTCACCTGTCTCCAGCCACAGACCTGACTGGAGACCTGGCCTCCAACCTAGTTATGTTGCCCAGGCTGGGAATCGAACCTGCGACCTACATGTTTGCTAACAATCCACTGTCAATCATTGGATTTTAAAATTATGTTTAACAACAATAGGTAACTAATTTCCCTTAACCCTTCCTTCTGCTAGGATTCCTACTAATTAGATTCATCAGAGCCAACTTAAGTTTTAAAAGTAATCTGTGTCTTAAATTGTTTTTATCCTTTAGTTTACAAAAGAGGTAACTAATGGGTCATTATTTAAAATGCATGCCCTGGCTGGTGGCACAATGGATAAGGTGCTGGCCTGCGAACCCAAAGGTCACTGGTTTGATTCCCCAGCCAGGGCACATAACCAGGTTGCAAGCTAGGTCTCCAGCCAGGTCTGTAGCTGGAGGCAGGTGAAAGACAACCATACATTGATATCTCTCCCCCTCTTTGCCTCTCTCCCTTTCCTACTCTCTGAAAATAATAAGTAAAATCTTTGAAAAATAAAAATGAAAAATCATAATATTTTGTACATTATGTCAACATAATTACTCTCGTAATTAAAATCTTGAAAAAGTTGGAAGGATAACACTTTACTCCTATGGGCATACATAGAGATATAAGATATTCTCACTTTCTTTCAAGACTGTGATAAAAAGTTGGGGAAAATAAAGGGATAATTATCTAATAGAAGCTAAGTGGTCTGCCTGTATTTCTATGTAATTTCTTTTAATTAAAATGTTCTCAATTTGGATCTAAAAGTATATTGTCTTATTCTTTATGGAAGTGAGAGAATTACTTTCCTGTATAGAATAATATGTTATTTATTTTCTGTATGTAAATTTTCCTTTGGTGCTTTCTCTAGAACAAACTTTTATTAACATTTGAGTTTTTAAAAGCATATTTTACATTTGGTTGTATTTTAGCAACAAATAGTTTAACTATAAATTTCATACTACCTGTAAAAAATATCCAAGGCTGTTTTTGCTCATGGCAGAATGGCAGTGGTATTACTGAAGAAAAATATGACCTTTTAACTTATAGTGTAATTATTTTGACTTAGGTTCTGGAATGTCCCCCCAAAATGACTTGTGATATTTCCAAAATTACATATGAATCTTTTAAACCACTTGCACCCATCCATATATTACTTTATTCTATGAGCCTCTTGAGATATCAGCTCCTTGATGAACCATTCCCTCTTTATAAGTTATAACTTAGTTATATCCTTCATGCTCTCACAGAAGCTGGACTACAATACTTTGAGACCAGGGACCATGTCCAATTCCCTTTTGTATGCATTGGACCCAATAATAAAGATATAAGCACCTTAAGTATATACAATATTTTTGAATGAGTATATGAAGGAGTGTATATCCATTAACCTGTTAAGCTGTCAGTCTACCATAGGCAAATAACTGGGAAAATACATAGATTGGGTGAAAAATATTGTAGACTGGTTTTGAACAGACCTGAGTGAGAATCCTGATTCTGCTATTTATTATCTGTGAAACTTGAGTCATTGAACACCTCTAAATCTTAATGTTGTCATTCTAAGGAACGGCACTAAATATGGTACCTTGCAAGAAATTGTCACATTTGGACACCTTATTCCTAAAATGCCTGTCAAAGCCTTCTTGCGCACAATAGGTGCTCAACCAATGACAGATCTTTTTAAATGATTGAAGAATACTTTCAGACCTAGCAAGAATCAGGAGAGCTTGAGCAGAAAGCGACAAAGTGGTAACATATAGTATGCCTCTAGGCTTTATATAGATTTTTTTTTTAGATGAAGTCATAGAAAGAAGTAACAGCTGGTGGTAATTTTAGCATGTGCAAGAGGCCTAGAGTGATAATACAGCTGTGTAATCTCTAATTTAAAACATCATTGTAGGCAAGTGATATATTTGTTGGTTCAAGTTTTGAGTAAGCTTTGTCATATATTATAGCTCCGTTATGTAATGTGTCATGTTTCTTGAAATGTTAGAAACAAAATATGAGGCCCTGTGTGGTGTGGCTCAATGGATAAGCACCAGCCTGTGAATGCAAAGATCGCTGGTTCGATTCCCAGCCAGGGCACATAACCAGGTTGCAAGTCAGGTCACCAGCCAGGTCCACAGCTGGAGGCAGGTGAAAGGCAACCATACACTGATGTGTCTCTCCCTTTCTTCCTCCTTCCTTGCCCTGCACTCTGAAAATAATGAATAAAATATTTTTCTAAAAATAAATAACTAAAAACAAAATATGAGAAAGATCTTAGGTTTGATTTAGAATTTCCCTTCCAGCCACACTTGTCTGTTTGGCAACTTAAGAGTCATTAAAATGTTTCATTTGCAGAATATGAATATTTATATTATCATGATATTGTATAGATTGCTAATCTGGTCTATTGAGGTGGTCAGCTGCCATCCGAGCACTCTGTTATCCTGGCCCTTATATCTACGAGATTATCAATGATAGCCAATGTCTGAATTCACAATAAGGGATGTCAAAGGACGGGAAAAGCAAGCATTGCTGTATTAGGCTGGTCTAATGGAGAGAGCCATGTTAAGACTCTGTTTTTGTACTGTTTCATGGGTGTATTGAAAAGACCACCAGAGGCTCCAAAATGTCCCTCTGTAGTGGTGTTTTTTAGGAGCTAATTCTCAAGTGAGTTATTTTAGTCCTACCATTCTAAAAATTTTCATACTTTTACTCCCAAATAATTAGGGCAAATTTTGCCCACCTCAGCCCTAGTAGATGACTATAAATATGTATAAATATAAAGTACGTTGGAGTGTAGGGGTAATGTGAAGTTGGTTGAAGGAATGGTTCAATTCTGACGACACACTTGGGAATTTCCTATTACAGAGAACATCTAAATTATGCCTGCCAGCAGCAGTGAGGCTTGTGTCTTCTGAAAAGGTCATAGTGAGAAATAGAGAGAGGACAGAGTTTCAAATCTTGATAAACTATAACCACTCACAACATTACATATTCTGTTTTTTTGAAGTACCAGTTTAGTAGCTTTGAGCACCATGAAGAATGTGATATCCAAAAAGTAATAAATTGAACCCATTTTTAAAACAGTAATAAGAACAGTTAACAGATGTGTAAAACTGCTAAATGATTTTGCAGAACTGCCTCGCCTCTGAGTTAATCATAAACTCACAAGCACGCATTCAACAGGAGATCAATACTGGTTGGTGGTGTGCAAAAGATTGCAGCATGCGCTCCAATATAAAGATTAATTCAGTGCAAGCCAGGCATTTTCACTTTTTGGCCTGGCTTCCTTGTCTCACTGCTGTTATTGCACCAAAAATACAGACTTCAACAATCTCATGTCTGATTAAAAAGAAATTGGTTGCTGATGCACACATTATTGATATTTGCCCCAAGGCAAATGAGAGCATTGGACTAAAACACAAGGTCTAACGTGAGACATTCTGCATATTGTAAAAGTTCACTGTAGTAAATTATAGAAACTATAGGCAAAAATCAGGAAAAAATAAATGAAAATAAATTCACACTATGATATATTATGTTGGAGAAATTATTTTGGCAGAACATATAAACAAGTACTGCTAAGTTTTATCTACCCTTAGTTTTTCCATATTGATAATTTGTCCTCACATAAAAGCAAATATGTCATTGAGATAAAAGTTAGCTTTAATAGAATTTATAAAATTGTCATACCTTCCAAGCTTATCACAGAACAAAATAGAAAATAGGTAAGAAAGGACAGGACAGGCAAAGAAATTATTACCATTGATTAAGTAAACCCTGTTTAACAGCAAATGTCAGCTTATTTAATATTTGCAATTACCCAATTAATACCTATTATGAAAAACAAAAACAGAAAACAAGTAAGTTAATAGACACATCTGGTTATATGGATTTTTAATAGTTAATAATTTTATTGTACCATTTAGTCCCCTTACACATCTGTCTTCCCATCAATCACCACAATATTGTCCATGTCCATGAGTCCTTTTTCATTTTTTTTAAAGGTTTTATTCATTATTTTTGGAGAGAACGAGAGGGATGGAGGGAGGAAGAAAGGGAGAGAAACATCAGTGTGTGGTTGCCTTTCACCTGCCTCCAGCTATGGACCTGGCTGGAGACCTGGCTTGCAACCTGCCCTGACTGGGAAATCTAACCAGCGACCTTTGGGTTCGCAGGCTGGCACCTAATCCACTGTGCTACCAGGAGCCAGGGCTCCTTTTTCATTTTTACTCAATCCCTCCATCCACTATGTTCCCCCCAACTTAGCTGTTATCCCGCCATGAGTTCATCTCTATTTTGCTTGTTAGTTCAGTTTGCTTATTAGATTCCACATATGAGAGAAATCATATAGTATTTGTTATTCTCTGGCTTATTTCACTTAGCATAAGGTTCCCCAGATCTATCCTTTCTGTTGCAAAGGGTAAAACTGTCTTCTTTTTTATAGCCAAGTAATATCCCAGTGTATGTAAATGTCCCATAGTTGTTTTATCCACTCATCTACTGATGGACACTTTGGCTGCTTCCATATCTTGGCAATTTTATAAAAACACTTCATTGAACATTGGAGTGCTCATGTTCTTTCCAATTAGTGTGTTAGATTCCTTCAGATGTATTCCCAGAGGTGGGATTGCTGAGTCAAAAGGCAGATCCATTTTTAATTTTTCCAGGTATCTTCATACTGCTTTCCCAGTGGCTGCACCCAATCCATACTCCCACAACAGTGCAGAAGGGTTCCTTCCCCTTTCTTCACATCCTTGCCAGCACTTGTTGTTTATTGATTTATTGATGGTAGCCATGCTGGTAGGTATGAGATTGTATCTGAATGTGGTTTTAATTTGCATTTTTCTGGTTGTTAAAGTCAACTATTTATAGGATGGGTCAAAAATATATGCTATTATAATGCATATTAAAATCACAATTAAATGTTAAGCTTAAATGTTCATATATGTATAATAGGAAAGAACAAATACAAAAATAGGGTGGGCACATTAATGTCAGATAACAGAATTCAAGAGCAGCAGTATTAAAAGTATCAAAAAGAATATTTTGTATGTACAAAGTAAACACATTGATGAGTTTTTATATACTGAATAATACAGGATTCTAATATGTATTTTAAAAATTGGATAGAAAATTTCAGAAACATAATGGTAGAGGGAATTAAATGCTCCATACTCAGATTTTGATATATCAAGGTAACAAAAAAAAAAAAAAAGAATTAAATACTTCTAATTGTAAATATGTAATTGAAAATTGATTATAAAAATGTTAAACTTTGTACTTTAAAAATGGTATTTTAAAAATAAGTGTCAATGGAAAAAATCCAAATGTTTTTGGCCTTTAAGGGTACCTCAAAAAATTCTGCCAAACAAAAATTGATTAACCAACTCCCTGACAATCATATTAAAATTAAAGTTTAAAAATAGATTTAAAATAAATTACCTCTAATGATTTAAAGGTAAAATATTACTTTAGTAACTAAAATTTATCTTCAAAATTTGTTCAAATATAGCAAAACCTCTGCTGTTCAGTTACACATTTTTGTATGTCAAGAGCGGCCAATTATTTTCAAACTTTTATGGTTTAATCTAATACAACCTAACTCAATCCCAATTTGATAATTTTTTTAATATAAAGTATATTTAAACACAGGAAAGTTCCCTCAAATAACATAACCTTATCATAAACTCACCACCCAGATTTATATGTTGATATTTTGACATATTTGCTCCCGGTAGCTTGTTTTAAGAAGTAAAAGATAATGGATACATCTAAAATTTCCTCCTTTATCTCTTTCTTCTCCCTTGCTCCAAAAATAAAAATAAAAGTAGTGTTGGCACACAATGCAATAAATAAACTAATGGCAGTTAATAATAACTAGAAATCAACCACATATATGGGGACCAGAGGTGTAGCAGATACTTTAGATTTTTAATCAGGTGGATACTTGTAATGTCTTACTTTAAAGTTATAACTGACCAGAGAAATATGAAAAAAAACAAAGTATTTTCTATTTGAGACCATAGGACCCAACAGATTTTTGTTTCTTTTGAGTAGCACATTAAGTGTAATTATTATTGAAAGTGGGCAGTAATGGCCAATGTTAGTTACACATACATGTTCCTAAAAGTAGACCTGATCATTTTTAAATTTATTTTGACTTGTAAGTGGTCATATAAGAAATGGGACAAGTATAATAATGGGATGTGATGAAACTGTTGAATTGCCTTTATTAATCAGAAAATATATCCTGTTGAATGTTACTTTAAAATTGTTCATGAATAGATTGCTAGCATGTTTCAGTTATAAAAATGAAATTTATCTTGGATAAGGATCTTCTGGAAACATGATTGTTAAAATTAAGTTATATCCTCTGCTTACCAATTGCAATTAATATGGAATGTTTCTTTGGAAAGTAGAGTTCTTTAGCCTAAAAATACAAGAATATGCACAGTCTGCTAAACAACTATAGAAAATAATATGAAAGAAATATTTTATGTCATTACCTTTACTCAGATCAAGCTCATCCAGCATTTGGCCTCCACACCTAGAAAATCACCTACATCCAAGTTTAGGACTTTAATTCAAATATTTTATGGCATTGATTTATTATAGACAAAAAAATCAAAACAAACAAAAATAAACATCCTAGGTAACTATTTTGTAATGACACACTGTATTTCATTAGTCAATTTATCTGAATAGTTCCCAAAGGATATATCGAGTATAGACCAGAGGCCAGAACCGAGCCAAATTAACGTAATTATGAAGTTGAATAAGATACAGACAATATTATGAAGAAAGCAATAGTTTATCTGGATATGTTCAGAGATTTGCTTTTATAGGAATTTTTTAAATTGTAGCTGGTCTTAAAATGTTGGGAAGCAATTATAGGATACTCTGGGTTATTCTGCACTGTTCTCTTGCTAAGAAAGAAGATCCCTTCATTGGCATCTCATTGACAATTTCTTACATCATTCTTATGTAATGCTTTGACAATTCCCTGCTTCATCTTTATGTGTGTCACTTATGCAGTTCAGAATCCTTATTCTGCTTGGACCCCGGGCCACTGACTGTAGGTTTCTCTCTCCAAAAGCTATCTCAATAGTTTGATTTTTTTTCAGTAATTTTTCCATTTCCTTTAACACAGACATCAAAATGAACTCAGCCTCTCAATGTTCTAGTCTATATATAAACCTACAAAACAAGTTGCTGATATTCTTATTCACAATGAGTGGGCCACTGGCTTCTCATGTGAGTCTACTCAAGATATTTACAGTTTAAGAGGATTCTTTAGGAAATATCTTAACTCAGATGCATGGGTCTCACAATAGGAAGAAAACAGGGAAAGGCATTTGGAAGATGACTGGGGTGAAGTCTCTGACAATCTCTTCAAAATATTCCTCCTTCTTGAATGAATATATATTTGCTCTATACATTTGTCTAAGTCATTTAAATATCTGCTCTAATTAACAAGTCTTCAATACCTCATACATTTTTTTAAGAACAAACTTAATGCTATCTATAATATCCTTTAGTAAGTATGTAAAAGCATTCTACAAGGAAGACAAATGTTTGCACTGGATCAAAACATGTATTGGTTCCCTAACTCTGATCTTCCTGGAGTACACAATCATAACTGGTCACAGTCTAGAAACTTTACCAGAAACACAAACCTCCAGTCCTTTCCCAACATCGTTAATTGGCAATTCATCTCCGAGTGTGTTTGAGCACCTCCAGCACTCCAATGTCCATGTGTCAAGTGGAATCATTGAGTAGTTTTGTTTATTACTCTCTTTTCATTCAGCACAAGTGCATGCCCAAGGAGTCAACCATATGCTGTGCTAGTAATTTCTTTGTATATTTGTTTGTCTTTTTATTTATTTATTTTTAAAGATTTTATTTATTATTTTTAGAGAGAGGGGAAGAGAGAGAGGCAAAGAGGGAGAGAAACATCAATGTATGGTTGCCTTTCACCTGCCTCCAGCTACAGACCTAGCTGGAGACCTGGCTTGCAACCTGGTTATGTGCCCTGGCTGGGGATCGAACCAGCGACCTTTGGGTTTACAGGCTGGCCTCTATCCATTGATGTCTTTTTATTTTTAATACAGCCAATTTTGATCTTACCATGGTAAAGAACAAAATATATAAAATAAAGATTGAAAATATGAAACAAGCTGAAAGTGGTTTCTTACTTAAGAAGCATAGAGAGTTTTATAAATCAGAAAGCTTTCCAGATTGGAAGAAACCAAGTCTCAAGAATGCCAACTGTAAGAGACTATTCAGTATAATATAATAGGATCTGCCCATGTATAGGATTGCTGTGTTACAGGCTTCTAAAATATTTGGGAAAAAAGGAAAACATGATTGACTACTATATTGGCTTTCTTTTTAGTTTTATTATCATTCTTTTTCTGAAGTTGAATCATTATTTACATAGCAGAAAAATATTCACATGGATCCTTATCCCCTACATTTTTAAATTCCGAATTATGTTGCTATTTCTGCTCATAATTCATATTTTTCTAATTTTCATGAGTTCCTTTAAATTCTTATACCATATTAAAGATGATCTTAAAGGAGCTAAGTTTAAATGGTGTGAAATAGAAATGATTCATAAAAATGAGATTAGATCAGTGACTGAAAATAGTCAATTAGCCAGATTGGCCCCTGGTCTCAAAAATAGTAGGTTGGATCTCTGTCTACAAGATATGGTGATAATATTTCCTTTAGGCACAAAATACAGAATCAACATCTAACATCCCCTCTCTCCATTAAAAAAATTTGACTATTTGGGACAGTAACTTAATGGAATGGTTGAATATATGTGGTCAGGGAGCACATTTTTATTAAATACATTAAATTATATATAAAACCTAGCTCACACCAGTGTCCATAAGGAGTTCTCTGAATAAATAAATTAGCAAATATCACCTTAAATAATAAAGAACTTTATTATAAATCTATTAAGGCAATTCATTAAGTTCTTTTCATCTCAATTTCTTCTTAATTTTAAGGATACTTAAACTTGGTTTATTTAAAGAATCTGCACTTGATTTGTTCCTTGAAAACTAGTAACCTTTTCAGTGAGTAAATAAAATATATGTTTCTAAACAATTTCATACAGTTACACTATATGCAGTTAGTCATATCCTCCTCAGTGTTGTCACATAATTTTTATATATTTACTGTAGCCCTCATTTCATTGTTCCATTTATTTTCTTAAGAGTACTTGCCTTGCCAGGACTTTATTTATTATGTTTTGTTTTTCATGCCTTGCACAGTGCTTGATACATAACAATATTCAGCAAATATTTTAGGAATGAATGAATAAATAAATTTTTAAAATGATTTTTCTTAATTGCATAATTTACCATTTTTTGAAAGATAATGATTAAAGGACTATCTCTTTTACACTACATAGAAGAAACCCTATTTTGTTTTGATCATAGTAAAGTCTACAAATATTTATTTGTTACCAGGACAACAAGGCAGGCAACATAATACAAAACACAGTACAAATAATCTATGTGCTACTTGCCCAATTTCAGCTGTAAATAATGAAATATCAATTACATTAAATATAAAAATTGTTTTACATTTATTTGAATTCCATACTTACTAACTGGAAAATGAGCCTCAGACTTTTTTATTTTTTGGATGCTTGCTTTGGGGTAATTTAATTAATTTGTAGTTAAAATATCAGAATAATCTTTGTAAAATTATCATCTTGATGGCTCTTCCTGTGGTAACTGTGGAGTGCACCAAGATGAATGGGAGCTCACATTGTAGACCAAAGTAGACTTGATTCAAATTCTGGCTCTATTACTAGCCTGCTTGCTGTGTGAAATTGTGTAACTTATTTAGCAACTTAGACTCAATTTATTCATCTGTCAAATTATAATAATAATACATACTTTATAAAGTAGTTGTGCGGGTACATGATTTAGTTCATTCCCTGGCTTATATTAGCACTTAGTGTAACTCAACTAGTAGTGCAATATTTGTTGATAATGCTTTAAACTATATTAGCAAACAAATACCCCCACATTCTTTGATAGAAATTTGTTTTTTATTGAGTTTAGAGACAGAGGAGGGAGTGGGGGAGAGAGAGAGAGAGAAATTGATCTTATTCCTGCATTTGTGCATTCATTGATTGCTTCCTGCATGTGCCCTGACCAGGGATCAAACCTGCAATCCTGTCATATAAGGATGATGCTTTAAGAAACTGAGCAACTAGCCAGGGCTCTTTAATAAAAATTTAGATTATCCATGTGATGCCTACTGATATGATAAGATCTAAACAGTAAAATATGTTTTTATTTATATGCCAGAAAATGAATGTATTCAGAACTTAAATAGTCTTTACACACAAGGTTTGGCAAAAACAGGTTTACAATAATGAGTATGCAAAACAAAATTTTTCCTTAAGTTATTAATTTTGCATTACTTTCCATAGGAAAAACTGTAAACCTACTGTTGCCCAATCTGTATTGATATGTTCGCTTGTGATTTTTTTCAAAGGCTTCAACAATTTTTTCAACAACTTATAACATATGTACTTACGTTACATATAGAAAGAGTTTATAAATTCTAGTTAATAAATAATTAAATGGCAACAACCCTAGATATATATTATACTGAATTGCAGCAACCCAAGATGCATGTTTATGTCATACTATATTTTATCCTACATAAAATTTCATTAAAATACCTATTTCTATTATATATTTTGTGGTTTTCTGAAGAATTTTATTTGAATGGAAATTCCAAGATATATTATTCCCTTTAATATATTGGGAAAATAATTTAGAATATACTTACAAGTGACACCTTGGTAAATATTAGTGTAACAATAGAAACTTTAGGAGCTGATTAATATTTATTGTATTTTCCTTGGCTCTTCCAATTAAAAAAAATTGCCAATAAATTTATCTGGTTTTTCACAGCATATATCATCCTATATGGGAAATATATTTTAAAGACCTTTGAGCATAGTAAGTATTCAAAAAATGTTACAAAACTGAAATAGATTTGATCTTTTAAGTCATTACAATTTCTTCTAACAAATCCCTGTTTTCCAGATTCTACATTGTTCTGTTCTGGGATAATAAAAATGATTGATAGTTCAGAGCACTTAATAGTTTCTAGACATTATCACACACTGAATTTGGTAGTGGGGAGATAAGAATTTTTTAAAAGGTTTTATTTATTATTTTCAGAGAGAAGGGCAGGGAGAGAGGAAGACAGAGAGAGAAGAAGTATCAATGTCTGGTTGCCTTTCACCTGCCTCCAGCTGAGGGCCTGGCTGGAGACCTGGCTTGCAACCTGGTTGGGAACCTGGTTGCCCTGGCTGGGAATCAAACCAGTGACCTTTGGGTTCACATGCCAGTGCCTATCCACCGAGCCACAACAGCCAGGGCTGAGATAAGAGGGTTTTTTTGTTTTGTTTTTTGTTTGTTTGTTTTGTTTTTTTTTTTCATGAATCTTTTTAAAGTTCTAGTGGAATGATCGTTCTTGATCTTGGAAAGGTCTAGGATCTTTGCCTTCTGTATACATGACTGAGGGCTCCTTTGAGGTCTTGGTTTATAAAATAGCCTGCCACCAAATGGATGATTCACCAGCAAGTAGTTTCAAATTTGAATTTAGATAGATAGACAAAATATTTTAATGGAAAATAAACAATACTCAGTAAGTTGGGTTTCTTGCTTAAATAATGCCCAGTATACAAATGTTTTACCATTTCTAAATATTTTGTTATATTCACTTCTCTTTGGATGAATGGTATTGTCCAACTACAGTGGCATGCTTAAAATTTCTAACATAATGGGCTTTTTAAATTATGGAATATTTTGTGTTAGTTTAATTGTATTTTGTAAGATTTACAGTTTAAATGAGAATAGAATATGAATGTTTTATTTTTCTGCATGCGTCTGTCCAATTTTTCCAACACTATTTATTGAATTAACTATCTTTAACCCATTGTATGTGCTTGCTTCCTCTGTCAAATATTGACTATAAAGGTATGGGTTTATTTCTGGGCTCTCTGTTCTGTTTCATGCAATCTATGTGTCTGTTTTTATGCCAGTACCATGCTGTTTTGATTACCATGGCCTTATAGTATAGTTTGATATAAGGTAATGTGACTCCTCTAACTTTGTTTTTCTTTCTCAGAATCACTGTTCCTATGCAGGGCCTTTTGTAGTTCCGTATATGTTTTTAATATATTTCTTCTAGTGAAATACATAATTGGAATCTTTATTTATTTATTTTTAGATATATATATGTTTATTGTTGTCATATTACATTCATCTCATTTTACCCCCTCTGCCCTCCCCTTTCCCACCCTCCTCCTTATCCCCCCTGTCACAGTTAGTCTGCGTGTTGTTTGTTTCCATGGGTCATCCATGCTAGTTCATTGACTACATTTTTCCCCTTCTTGGCCTCCTTCTCCCCTCCTCCCACCCCATCCCTTCTACACACTGAAAGTGTGCTTCCTGTATTCATGTCTCTAGTTCTGTTTTGTTTGTGTGTTTGTTTCATTAGTCTCCTGTATTTAGTGTGAACATGTAGTATTTAATTTTTGCTACCTGGCTTAACTCACTAAGCATGATACTCTCCAGTTCCATCCATTTTGTTCCAAAGGGTAGGAATTCCTTCTTTCTTTCTGCTGCATAGAACTACATTGTGTAAATGTACCAAAGTTGTTTGATCTGTTCATCCACTGAAGGGCACTTAGGTTGTTTCCAGCACTTGGCTATTGTAAATAGTGCTGCTATGAACATAGGAGTGCATAGGTTCTTCTGAATTGGTGTTTAGGATTCTTTGGGTATAATCCTAACAGTGGAATCACTGGGTCATATGTCAGGTCTATTTGTAGTTTTTGAGGAAATTCCACACTGCCTTCCATAGTGGCTGCTCCAGTCTGCATTCCCACCAGCAGTGCACCAGGGTTCCCTTTTCCCCACATCCTCGCCAGCACTTGTTTGTTGACTTGTTGATGATGGCCATTCTGGCAGGTGTCAGGTGGTATCTCATTGTAGTTTTAATTTGCATCTCTCTGATGGCTAATGATGTTGAGCATTTTTTCATGTGCCTATAGGCCATTTGTCTTCCTTGGAGAAGTGTATGTTCAGGTCCTTTGCCCATTTGTTAATTGAGTTGTTTGTCTCCCTGGTGTTGAGTCATGTTAGCTCTTTATATATTTTATATATATATTTATTTATATATTTTGGAGATAAAACCCTTGTCTGAGGTGTCATTGACAAATATGTTTTTCTATATGGTTGGTTCCCTTTTTATTTTCTCCATGTTTTCTTTAACTGAGCAGAAGCATTTTTTGTTTGCTGTAGTCCCATTTTTTTTATTTGTTCCTTTATTTCCCTTGCCTTGGGAGATATTTCAGATAAAATTTTGCTTGCTGGGATATCTGCAATATTTTTGCTTACATTTTCCTCTAGGGCTTTTATGGTAGCTCTGCTTATGTTTAAGTCCTTTATCCATCCTGAGTTTACTCTGGTATGGTGTAAGTTCGTGATCTAGTTTCATTTTTTTGCATGTGCCTATCCGGTTCTCCCAACACCACTTGTTGAAGAGGCTATTTGCACTCCATTTTATGTTCCTTCCCTCTTTGTTGAATATTAGTTGCCCATAAAGTCCTGGATTTATTTCTGGGCTCTCTATTCTGTTCCGTTCATCTGTTTGTCTGTTCTTGTGCCAGTACCAGACTGTTTTGGTTACTGTGTCTTTGTAATATAGCTTGATGTCTGGTATTGTGATTCCTCCTACTTCATTCTTCTTTCTCAGGATTGCTGTAGCTATTCGGGTCTTTTTTGACTCCATATGATTTTTTTTAAGCGCTTATTCTAGTTCTGTGAAATATGAAGTTGGTATTTTAATAGTGATTGTATTGAATCTTTAGATGGCTTTGGGTAGTATGGACATTTTAATGATGTTAATTCTTCCCAACCATGAACATGGTATGTGCTTCCATTTACTTGTATCTGCTTTAATTTCTTTCTTCAGTGTTCTGTAGTTTTCTGAGTACAGGTCTTCCTTTTTCTTCTTGCTATGGTAAATGGGATTTGTTTTCTAGCTTCTATCTCTGATGTTTCATTGTGGAATCTTGATAGGAATTATATCACTATAGATTGCTTTGGGTAGTATGGACATTTTAATGACATTGATTCTTCATATCCATGAACCTGGTCTAAGCTTCCACTTATTTGTAACTTCTTCATTTTTTCTTTAGTGTCATAATTTTCTAAGTACACATCTTTTATATTCTTGGTAAATTCATTCCTAGCTATTTTATTCTTTTTTTGAGAAGTGTGGGGACAGATTCATTGATGGAGAGCAGGATGACAGCTGGTGGAGGGTGGGGGGTTAAGAAATAAGGATTAAAGACTCATGGACAGGACAATAGTGGAGTGATTATTGAGGGGTGTGTGTGTGTAAAAGAACTAAATGGTAATGGAAATGTCCTTAAAGGGTAGTAGCATTGAAGCCTGCATAAATAATCATCATTACAGGTATTACTTGATAATAATTTGAGTCTTGAATCACATCAGTAATATTAGTTACTGGAGCATTAGAATTTTGCTTTAGGGCATTCTCACCTGGGAGATAACCCTCTGACAGTTACAGGGAGGACAACACCACAGTGAGGCCCTGGGAAAACCTGTTTGGTCAAGAAAACACAGTTGAGGTATGTAACAAGTCATTTGTGTACCTTCTTGCACAACTTTTTAAATCAGAAAATCTTGTCTTGTTACAGTATTAAAGTTCAGAATTCAAATGTATATTTTAAAAAAGATCTAGTATTGCTAAGGAACAAAAGTGGGGATTCAGCTGTTGGTAGCCACCCATAGGCAAGTTCTGGAACCAGAGGCTGGTATGAAAAGAAAGGGGTCTTTATTATAAAGTTGCACAATCTGGGATGAAGGGTGGCTTCCTGTCTCCAGGATCATCTCTTCCACAAAACACAAACCAAACGTAGCCATTCCCCAAATGACCAAACTCCAAAACAATGTCCAAAATTCCCACTCTGTCCTTATCTTGTCTTTGGAGCCAGAGACAGCTCAGCGGATGCCTGGCTGTCCTCTTCAGGCTCCCTCCTGAAGTCTGTGTGTTGCTGGCACTGGCATTAGCCACGTGGCTTTCAGGGCCAGCTGGCCCCATAAGCACTAGCCTTCAGGTCTGTGAGGTGTGTCCAAGAGGGCAGCCCTCTTCCTCTTTCCCTGGGTTTATATCTCCCTGGGTTTATATATACTCTGGGAGCAGCCCTGTCCCACTCACCTGCAGCCAACCAATCCCATCTTTTTCCTGGGCTAGACTGACAGGTCTTTCTCCAACACAGCAGCACCCCAACCCAGGAAGGCAGGGGAGTAGGGGATCTTTTCACTTTGCCAGTCACTCTCTCTAGCCTTGCCCTCACTCAGTGCAAGGCCTCCCCAAACCCTGTTTTGCTCTAGGGTAGGGTGGAGGGAGGGAGAAATGTCCTCAGGCACCAGACTGGCTTGGTTAGTGGGGCAGCATAGGAGTGATGCCTCATCGGGCCTCGGGCCCTCCCCTCTGCCCCAGGCTCAAACTCCCAGCACAGGCGAAGTTACTGATAGCAGTATGAATATTGATCCAAATTTTAACATTAGCTTTTCTGCCAAACCTCCTTTTTGTATAAAGATTGGTGTTGGACCATGACTTAAAGTTGCCCTTTCAGTGTTTAAAGTGACATCAAATTTTTTGATGAATTATTTTCCTGAATTTTCATCTTAGCGATTAGGCTCGGAATCATGGAACTTTAGCTTTTCTTTAGACTGGGCAAGATTTCAGGACCAACATTCCTGAATCATCAAGGAAAGGAGAGAATAAAAATCAGTTTATTAATACTCTCCTTTAGGCACATTCATGGAGGACAGTGAACTGCTCAGCATTTAATTCACTGGACGACCTTGCAGATTTCTGTGCCTTTATTCAGAATCCTTCGGGCTCCTTCAAGCAATAATGCATTCTGCCTGTGGGTCTTCTCCTGCCATATCCAAGTCCTACTTATCTTTCAAATTTAGATCTTACATCACATCATCCTTAATGAGATGTTTAATGATCTCTCCAGCTGTCAATAGCCAGCTTCTCTGAGTTTCTCCTGGCCTAGTACCCGTATTTCTTATGACATGTATCACTTTTTACCTTTCATTATAGTGATTTACATAACCTCCATCCTTTCTCTCTTTTGAATTTCTTGAGGGCAGGTTCTTTGTTTCACAGATCTACTTGGGGTACTCAATAAATATCTGTCAAGTAACTGAATAAATGAATGAGTGAGCTATGTTAAAATTAAATTGGCTATGGGAATCATTTGAATCTAGCTCTGTACAATTATTTTTATTATTATCCCTCACAAATTTTCATTAGAATTAGAGGAAATAAATAAGAACTCTAATATTAACATTACACTCACCAGAACAAAGGGGATAGCTGAGAAGTAAAAGCAGATGGGAGAGGAACCCATTTTTTAACATGGAGTTTATAAAAATTGTATTATCAAAGAGGAAAAGCTTTAAGGTAAGTTTCCATATTATTATAAATTATTTAACAGCTAGCTCTCTAAAAAAGTATACATGTATATGTGTAAAGTTTTTTGTCAGTATAATCTACAAACAATAAAGTGTAATAACAAAATATACTATTTTGTGTAAAATTCATGTAGTAACTTGATTCTTACATAATGTTTTTGTTGAGTTGTACGAATTCAGGTATCTATAGCAGTCTATTTTTGCTAATGATGCACTAGCCTATTTCTTACACAAATGGGGTTGACATTTATGTTTACACAAATAAGATGAAATTAACACAGTTGCAGGAATTTAAATGCTTGAACAATGATATGAGAAAATGTGTTAAATTGGACAATAGCTTTTTGAAATTAAATGTAGGGGTGACATTGATTCATAAGATTGTATAGATTTCGATTGTATATTTCTATGATACATGATAGGTATATCTCACTAATAGCTTTTAAATCCTGGAAGAATGTTTACTCAATTTGCTGTACCAGTCACAATGTAATGCTGCTGACATGCTAACATTTTCATTTTAATTGGCATTAACATTTTCACCATTACATTCTTAAATCCAGACAATCAGCAAAACAACAAATTAAGCCATGGTTTGTAGAATTGGCAATTTCCATGTTTGTGTATTCAATCACCAGGGCCAGTGTGAGTCTATTGATGGGATGTCACTGGATGTGAATTTGATAAGAGATGTAAAATGCAAAGTAGCTCACCATCATGTAGCATTTCCACTACACAGATACACAGATGTAAATAATAGTAGTAATATAAGAAATGATGAGTTTATAATATATATTTATCTTTAATATATGTATTACTGTTTTAAAATAATTTATTTACTGGTAAATTATATAACTTACTCTTTAAATAACTGCCGTGTTGAACAACAAACTTGCCAAATTCCTGAACACTTAAAAATCAAATCTCAATGAAGATCAAAACTTGAACACATTTATTCTATAGAAAATGGGCTTGAGGGTGGGAAAGACACAGGCAGCACATTAAAGTGCTATCTGTTTTCTGCTGCACGCAGGCAGGTACACATCCCCTCCATGCAGCTGCAGATTATTACCTATGCACAGGGAGACCCATCACGTTTAGGCACTTGTAAAAACATCTTCCTGTGTATGAACAGACACAAAAACACAAATTAAACAAACAAGGAAGCCTCACAGGTAGGATGAAGAAGTGAGAGGACTCGGAAACAAAATATAGCAAGTGTTTGCCTGACACAGATAATGATGTTTTTGAAAAAAATAACCAGAGGACACAAACAATTAAGGAACATTTTTAATGACTAAGAACACAGAATTCAAACATGAAGGCCAATTACTTTTTAAAGATCAGCAGGTCATTTGAAAACTAAACCTGAGTAAATCTCTGGAAAATGTAATCAAATCAGTTGAAAATTGGGAGAGTGAAGATTTTAAAAGATCATGGAGAACCAACATCAAATGTATAGGAATTTTATAAAAATCAAATAGAACAGAGGAAACTCATTTCCATACAAATGATACATAAAAGAAGTCCAAATTTGAAAAATAAGAGTCTCTAATATGAAGAGCTTGGTCTCCACCTACTGCATATATTAATTTAATTTTACATACAGTATATCATCTTGCAACTTCAGAGCCACTATATCTTAAAAATGTCCACATGGAAAATCAAAGATGAAAACAAAAGCAAATATGATTGGAAATAAGAATAACATTATTTTTCTTTACAGAATACTAGATGTCAACAAAACGTTTTTAGTTTTCTTTAAAAAATGGTTTTCAATACAGAATTTTATTTTTTAATTATTTTTTCAATACAGAATTTTATACCCAACTTAACCATCATTAGGAGAGTGTAATAAGATTTTCTCCCATATTTAAGGCCTGTCTGAAATATCTTACCTATAAAGTATTCTTTCTGAGGAAGTTACTGAAGCACAAATCAGGTAAAAACACAAGATTAAGAAACTGGAGGAACGCCCACAGTAGGATGGTTAAAGGTAGTCCCCAGACAACACTGGTAGTACCCAGCCCAGATATGGGCATAATTGAGAGTAGGGGCATTTAAGGATGGGTATGAAAGTTTTAAAGAACCAGAGTTTGTAAAGAAAGAGTAAAAAAGCAGTTAACATCATGGGAAAGGAAAAGCTCTGGAGGAAATGCAAGCACAGTGTATCCTCATCATTCACTACTATATTTGCAAATTTGCTTGTGCCTAAAATGTGTTTGTAATGCCAAAATCAGTACTCATGGTACATTTGTAGTCATTCACAGGCATGTGCAGAATAGCAAATTTAAGTCTCCTGACATGCACATTCCCAGCAGAGGTCAAATAAGATGACACTCTGCCTTCTTATTTCTGCTCTCATGTGTTCTGTGTGTCTTTCTCACTATTTGATGCCATATTTTTTAATTTGTGGACTTTTTGCTGTGCTTTCACTGGGCTCCTATTGTAGAGCTAAGTGCTGTCTTGTGTTCCTCTGGGCAAAAAGGGTGAGCATGGCATCAGAGGGAAACGCAGATGTTAGTTAAGTTGCGTTCAGACATAAGGTGTAGTGCTGTTGGGCGTGACTTTAATGTTACCAACTCAGCAATATTATTAAATAAGGTATGTTTAAATAGATTCACACATAAAAGAAGTTTGTCTCCTGGTTATGTTGTGACATGAGGCCTGCAGGAGCCTAGCCCTGTATTTTACAAAGGAGCAATGATGGTTCAGGATTCACTAATTCAATGTTTGCAGCTACTTTATGGAACAAAAGAATTGACTGTATATTATACTTCATTTGTCCTAGCAAATGGTCACTTTTTTAAATTTATAAATTTAATAATAATATGACCAAAATTTGTTATTTAACTATACTGGGTAAATGGTAGAAAGGGAAGCAAAATAGAAATGAAATAGGTGATGTCTAATGTTAGTATCAGGAAATACTAGTATAAGCATATTCTTATAATTTTGTAGTTACAACAGGAGAAAAAGACTGGGAAATGGTGGTTTATGGAAGGACACTAGGAATTAAAAAGGAGTGAAGCAGGAGAATGTTGTTTATAGCATAAATTTTGATATTACATATGGTTTTTAAATAGTGATTAAGTATTTACTTAGAAATACTGATAAAAATACACATTTCAAAATTTTTTATGTTTATTTTGTGTACATATCTGAAAGTATGGACATTTGCTGCTGTGAAACCACAACTAGCTAGGTCACTTTCTCATCCCAGAATTCCAATTTACAATACATTCTCAACAGCCTGAATAGTTCTATTGGATTTAGTCTTTTTTGTGTGTGTGTCATGTATTACAAGGTGTTATATCCTGGCAAAAATGCTGATGACAGATACATATATAAAGCTTAAGGCCCTGGCTGGTGGCACAGTGGATAAGGCACCTGCCTGTGAACCCAAAGGTCACTGGTTGGATTCCCCAGCCAGGGCACATAACCAGGTTGCAAGCCAGGTCTCCAGGTCTGTGGCTGGAGGCAGGTGAAAGGCAACTATACATTGATGTCTCTCTCTCCTCTCCCTGTCTCTCTCTCTCCCTTCCCCTCTCTATAGATGATAAATCTTAAAAACAAGCAAACAAACACAAAAAGCTAAAACAACTGAGCTTCATATAATACTTTTAACATTAACTATTTTTCTATGATAACAATAGACTAGTAGCTTGTTTGAAGCAACTGAAAGCAACATTTTCAGAGAGACAAAGTAAGAAAAGAAACTTCTGGTAAAATTTAATTGGCAGAATGATATATAAAGATGGAAAAGGCATTATTGACTTGCAGAATGTTCTAAATATACCTCATTTAATAAGCACATCTTGCGAGTTGACACACAATTATGTTAATGTGGTAAGAGTTGAAGAGTAATTTAAATGCAATTAGGGCTTAAAAAAATAAATGGCTTTGAGTACGGGACTTGTTTTTCTATTTGTGGGTTATTTTTTAAAGTAAAAAACAGAAATAATAGTAACCTATAAATTAAAATCCTTGCCCAATTTTCAATTTAGTATGAGTTTATAATTGCATGGCTGATTAAGATAATGGAAAAAGTGAGTTTTTCATGTATATTAATTTTCTGGCAATAACAGATTTCAAATTTCTGGAAATTTCAACTTTTCTGGAAATAACATTAAATAAAGGTAAATTTTGTCTACTGACCAGTAACAGCAAAATAATAATATTAAAAGATCCGTTTGGTTGGTATATTATTTTCAGTGGATTTTCAAATGTTTTTAGGTAGTTGACGTTAGGATGAATTATAGATACGAAAGATAAAGAAATACAAAAAATAGAATGTTATCCTTTAATTCATTTAGCATTGTCTCAAGCATCTTTTCATGACTTTAAGTATGTAGAGCACCAGTTTTAATGGCTTCTAGTATAATACATTTTTTTAAAACTGGGGTTTAAATGATATATAACTTTATATTAGTTTCAGGTATGCAATATAATGATTCAATATTTGTATACACTGCAAAATGATCACCACAAGTCTTGTTCCTTGTCTTGTTCCTATGAGTCACTATACAAAATTACATTTTTTATAATCTTGTGATGAGAACTTTTAGGATAGACCATCTTGGTAACTTTTAAGTATGCACTGTAATATTATTGACTACTGTCACCCTATTGCACATTACATCCCCATGACTTATTTATTTTAAAATTAGTATTTTATATCTCTTGAATCCTTCATTCATTTCATCCATTTCTCAAGACCCTCTCCTCTAGCAACCACTGTTTTGTTTTATTTTTTATTTTTTTAGATTTTACATATAAGTAAAATGATACTGTATTTTTTCTGTCTTACATATTTCACTTAGCATAATTTCCTGAAGTTCCATCTACGTTGGTGAGTTTAAGTAGTCAACTTTGTTTATCTTTTGGGAAAAAAACGCAGCTATTTGTTTCATTTATCTTGTTTATTCTTTATTTAGTTTTTCTTTTTTTCATTTATTTCCACTCTGATTTTTACTATTCCCATCCTTCTTATTTTGGCTTCATTTGTTCTTCTTGTTCTAGTTCCTTTGGTTGTAAAGTTAGATTGTATATTTGAGCTTTATTTTATTTCTTTTATCACTACAAATTCCTCCTTAAAACTGCATTTGCCACATTCCATAGATTTTGTATGTTGAATATCTATTTTCATTTGTGCCAAGGAATTTTTATGTCACCTTTGATTTCTTTGTTGACCCATTGGTTGTTCTCCATTATGGTATTTAATCTCTATCATTTGTGAATTTTTCTCATTTTCTTCCTGTAATTGATGCCTAGTTTTATAACATTATGATCAGAAAAGCTGTTTGATATGATTTCAGTCTTACGAGTTTACTGAGATTTGTTTTGTATCCTAACATGTGATCTGACCTATAGAATGTTTTCTGTGCAGTTGAAAAGAATATGTATTGTGCTGCTCTGTGGGGTGGAATGATCTGTGCATATCTGTTAAGTGCATCTGGTTTGTTGAGTGGTTTAAAACCAATATTTTCTTATTGATTTTCTGTCCAAATGATCTATTCATTGATGTAAGTGTGGTATTTAAGAACCCTGATATTACTGTAATACTGTGAATCTCTATGTCTGTTAATATTTCCTTAATATATTTGGGTGCTTCTATGTTGGGTGCATAAATATTTACAGAAGCTATATCCTCTTGTGTTGACCCCTTTATTGTTATGCTGTAGACTTTATTGTCTTTTATCCCAGTCTTTGTTTTGAAGTCTACTTTTTTGTGACATAAGCATAGCTATTTCAACTTTCTTTTGGTTTACATTTGAATGGAATATCTTTTTTGAAACCTTCACTATCTGTGTATTTATATGAAATACGCCTTTTTGCCTAACATATAGATGAGTCTTATTTTTATCCTCTTAGCTGCCCTGTATCTTTTGATCAGATAATTTAGTCCACTTACATTTAAGATAACTATGGATAGGGGCATGCTTCTTGTCATTTTATTTATTGTTTTCTGGTAATTTTATAATTCCTCTCTGTTTCTTTCAACTCTTGTTGTCTTCATTTTCTTTGGTATTATTTTTAGATATCTACCTTTTTTATTATCTTTTGCATTTCTGATATAAGATTTTACTGTGTAGTTACCATGAGGCTTGGTATCTTAACACATGTAATAGTTTAAGTTGTTAGCAATTAATATTTGAACACATTCTAAACTGCTATATTTTTATTTTCCCCATATGATATATTTTTTAATATTTGATTTATTATTTTTAGAGAGAGGGCAAGGGAGGGAGGCAGAGAGGAAGGGGAACATTAATGTATGGTCACCTTTCACCTGCCTCCAGCTATTGGACCTGGTTGGAGACCTGGCTTGCAACCTAGTTAGGTGCCCTGGCTGAATCAAACCAGTGACCTTTGGGGTCATATGATATTTTTTTCGATGACACATTTTAACCTTTCCTATTTTGTACATTTTTTAGTTACTTATTTTAGCCATAATTAGTTCTACCACTTTATCTTTTTACTTCAAACTAGCTTTATAAGTGATGAACCCACTACGTCAAATATGTAAAGACGAGGGTGATTTATACTTTCACGTGTTTTCTTTTTTCAAGTCAGTGATCTTTCTTTTTAGCTTAAGTAAGCCACTTAAGCTTTTCTTGTAAGGTAGGTTTAGTGATGAAGTCCTTTAACTTTTACTTGTCTGGAAAACTATATCTCCTCAATGGTGAATAATAATCTAGCCTGGTATACTGTTCTTGGCTGGAGTGATTTTTCCTTTACCACTCTGAATCTCCTACCTCTCCCTTCTGTACTGCAAAGTTTCTGATATAATATTAGTTAATAATATTGCCTTATAGGGTTTCCCTTGTATTTAGAAATTCATTTTTCTCTTACTGGCTTTACTTGTTTAACTTTTTTATTGTATTTTTCCATTACCATTTATCTCTCTAATACCCTCTTCCACCTCCCCCTCCCCCTACCACCCCCACAATCAGCACACTGTTGTCCATGTACATGAGTCCTTTTTCCTTTTGGCTTGATCCCTCCATCCCAACCCCCCAACACAGAGCTGTCAGCCTGCTCCCTATCTATGAGTCTGTATCTAGCTTGTTAGCAGCTCAACTGTCCATTAGTAGATAAGTGGATAAAAAACTATGGTACATTCACATTTACTTGGTTGTAAGAAAGAAGAAATGTTTACCTTTGTAACAGCATGGATGGACCTAAAGAACATTATGCTCAGTGAAATAAGCCAGTCAGAGAAAGACAAATATCATATAATCTCACACATATTTGGAATCTATAATGAACAATCTCTTACTGTTTTAAAAAGTCTCTCTTTAACTTTTCCCATTTTAGTTATAATATAGCTTAGTGTGAATCTCTTTGGAATCATCTTATTTGGAACTCTGGGCTTCCTGGATCTAGATGTATATTTTTCCCCCAAGTTGTGAAAGTTTCCAGCCACTCTTTATTCAAATGAATTTTCTTCTCCATTCTCTCTTTTTGCTCTTGGGCCCCATGTAATGTTGAATGTTAATATGCCTGATGTTGTCCCACAGGTCCCTTAAGTTGTCCTGACTTTTTTTTTCCATTTTGCTCTTCTCATTTGGTTGAATTCCGTTGCCTTGTTCACTAGCTCACTGATCCTTTCTTTGGCTTCATTATAGTCTGCTGTTGAATGGCTTTAGTGTAGTTTTTCATTCTGTTGTGGCATTCTTCAGCTCTGTGATATCTGTTTGTACTTTTTTATACTTTCTCTTTCTTTGGGGAAGTTCTCACTGTGTCCATCCATTCTTTCCTTAAGTCTGGTGAGCATCTCTCTGACCATCACTTTGAACTCTTTATCAAATAAATTACTTATCCTTATTTCATAGTTATTTTACTGAGGTTTTATCTGGCCTTTCTAGTTGGAGCATATTCACTTATTTCTTATTTTGCTTGACTTTCTGTGTTTGTTTCTATGTTTCAGATAAAACAGCTACTTTTTTTTTTTAATTTTATTGTTGTTGTATTACATCCATCCCTTTTTTTCTCCCCTCTGTCCCCCTCCCCACCCACCCTTTCCCCCCAAAGTCAATCCCACCTGTTGTCCATGTCCATGGTTCCTTTATACTAGGTTCTTGTCTAAGCTGCTCCCCTTCTTTGCCTCTGCCTCCCCCCTCCCCCCTACACCTTTCCTCCTGACTACTGCAGGCCTATTCCTTGTATTCATACACTTGGTTCTGTTTTGCTTGTTGTTAGTTTTGCTCGTTATTGTCCCGTAATGGGTGAGAACATATGATACCTGTCCTTCACTGACTG
Source organism: Noctilio leporinus (assembly GCA_004026585.1). Lineage (NCBI taxonomy): Eukaryota > Metazoa > Chordata > Mammalia > Chiroptera > Noctilionidae > Noctilio > Noctilio leporinus. Next base: position 110,331 of record PVIW01001452.1, on the reverse strand, counting down.
GCTTATTTCACTAAGCATAATATTCTCCAGTTCCATCCATGTTGTTGCAAAGGGTACAAGTTCCTTCTTTCTTTCTGCCATATA
>PVIW01001452.1:0-110147 GCA_004026585.1 Noctilio leporinus | reverse complement strand
GATTGCTGGATCAAAAGGCAGTTCCATTTTTAGTTTTTTAAGGAAACCCCATACTGTTTTCCACAGTGACTGCACCAGCCTGCATTCCCACCAACAGTGTATGAGGGTTCCCTTTGCCCCGCATCCTCGCCAATAGTCTTAAAAGAGTGTTCCTGTGTGGGAGATGAACTCTTAACATTTAACCATGCCCAAGCTCTTGGTTGTCTCTTCAAATTTTGTGACTATTTATATAGATTTTTTTATTCTTGGTGGGTACCAAATGTGCCAACCTCTGTCAGTGTTCCAAAGGGAGGAGACTTGGTTAGTACCTAGTTTAAGGCTAATTGAAAGCCACAGCCTCATGCCACAGCTGTGAAAGCATGCAGATGTATACCTTTTTATGTGACTTAAATTGTGAACCCTGCTGGGCTCCAATCCAAACAATTTAGAGGTGTCACTTAGATACAGTTGCCAAAAATTCATGCTCTGTACCAATGTATAATCCCCTTCCTTGAGGGTACCAGCAAGCAGTAGCCAGGCCTAGGGAGAGCATAAAGATAACATGCCATAGCCTACACTTCCCGAGAGCATGTTAGCCTCTAGATGTGTGGCAGTCTTGATGCCTGCTTCTAAGGTTGAAGCTCTAGGACAAGCCAATAGGCCTTTTTGTTAGAGGAGAACCAGGAGTATGTTTTAGTCTGCCTTCTATGCAGTGTCCTGCGTGTGGGTGATACCCTGCTGAGATCTTAGTTCAGATTGCGGCCGTCTCGTGAGACTCAGTAACACAAGTGGCCCCCACGCCCCCCACCATCAGAGCCAAGAAGTAATCAAGGAGAACGTGTACAGTCACTGGCTTTGGCAAGGTTGGCCGAGAGCACCGGTGTGGGTTGCGTTCACCAGCTTTAGAAGAGAAATGTCAGGGTCTGGGAGCCGCTGGTATCTGCTGGCTTCAGCAGGCAGCTGGACAGGGCAGGAACTGTGCTTGTCTGCTTATGCTAGCAAAGGAGAGGGAGAGTGCCTATGTGGCCTGCGTCTTTGTCCAAGAGAGAGTCTCAGCCGGGCCCTGCCCCTTTGGCTTCCTCTAAGAGTAGCAAATGGATCTCCTCCACAGATAGTCTAAGCACTCTTCAAACTGCTGCTTTTGCGCTGGTCCCAGGACAAGTGAGTCTGCTTGCAGGTCTTTTAAAAGTGGGACCTCAGTTTCCTACAGCTTTTTGTGTCTCCTGTACCTTCACCCAGTTGTTTTCCAGCAAGTGTCTCTCTACTGCAGGTCCAAAGGGTACCTGCTGTATGAATACCTGCGTATGAACCCCTCACTCCTCTGGGAGAAGCTCCTGTTCTGTGAGACCCCCTGACTTGTAGATAGCCATTTCAGGGTGGGGGTTTTGGCAAAACCATGGCTCTGCTCCTCCCTCAGTCTTGACGTGGCCCTTTTGTCCTTCGTTGTGGAATAGCTGTTCAACTAGTTTTCAGGCCTTTTCCAGCGTGAATTGTTTCACGTGTATTTAATAACCGGAGATAGGGTGTGTTCCTAGTAGGGGGTGTATTCAGGATCTTCTTAGGCTGCCATGTTGAACCAGTAAGTAAGCTTTTGGAGTTTGATTAGCTTACTTGTTATGATGAGTCCTGTGTTCTGAACTTCAGTGTCAACTTCTAATGAACTGGACAGAACCAAGCAGAAGGCAGCTTTTTTTCACAGCCCAACCCCTTTTTGATGTGGCCAAGCTGAGTCCTCTGAATTTATCTGTGGACACACATGTAGGTGAGGCTCATGATGCTTCATTATCTGTACTGTCTTATTTTGCATGGGCCCTCATTGATTTTAACGCCTGTTTTACTGGCCATGTAAGTTATTTACAAAATTACACTAATATAAATTTGGTTGTGGTAATTAACATATGTATATGTATAATACATGTCTTCGTGTACATTCTTGAGAGTTTCCTAAAACAAATTCTTAGGCTTTTAATAACAGCACCCAAATGTGGTCACGTTTCAGCCTTTTTATCAGTATATTTGTGATTTGCTTCTAGCAAGTTTGTTTTAAATTATATACAAAGTAATTGCACCAATATATGTGTGTGCTGATCTGCTGATTGTCCATGTCTCCCACTAGAATGTAAGCCTGATAATGATGGGAGGCATTGGTTTTATTCAAACAAGCCTAGAATAATTCCTGGAATGTGGCAAGAAGTTCATAAATATTTATTTGATTACATGAATGAATTTTCAAAGGAAGTAACTGTAATCCAAACTATTCACATACTTAGATTCAAAATCTGGCTGATCTATAAAAAAGAAATCATCTTTCTTAGTGAGAAATCAAAATAATTAGCACAAACTTTATTTAAAGAAACATATCTGGGTACATGGCTCCAGCCAAGTTCTAGGACTAAAAGCTGATCCTAGGAAGAAGATGAGCTTGAAAACAAAAAGATAGGTAATTAAGCTAGAAAGCTGCCAATAAGACTTTTTGTTAACTAGAAAAACTGACTAGTATTGAGCACTCTATATTCACATCAGAAAACAGTCTGTTGTGTGTGAAGGACCAGAAATAGGGCTAGAAACTGGACCACAGAATTCTGTGAACCTCAATTGCATACATGAAGAGGCTATAATTATCTGAAATTATGATGCCATCTTTGTCTTTTTTGTTTTCTCTTTTGTTAAGGTACTTGTAAGAAGAATTCATTTTGCTGGGGATGCCTGTTTTAAAAAATGCTGCTGTACCTGGTTAGAATTAAATAGATTTTCATAGTCAGAAAGAGTGAGTAGTCATTCTAGCTTGTGCTGGTCTGAGGTTACTTTATTTGCTCAGTATGGTTTTTATATCACAAAATTGATTTCTATGAAAAATAAACTTAGGGACAGGAATCCATCAGCATTTTATACTTTTTTTTTTTTACTAAGAAATAACTATTTTCTTGAGCAATGTTTGTTCTATTTCACTCTGATTCTTCTGGAAAGGAAACAGCCTCAGTTCCTATTTTAGCATTGTATATGTTCATCAGAATAACTGACTTCTACCTGTTTCATAAATGGGTAGTCAGCTGGTGATGTATAAAAGTTCATAATGAAGAAACTGTTAGAAAAATTTGTGTTATTGTTACCAAACAATAGTGCAGGATCCTGTTGCCTGCCTCCCAGAAGTTCCAGAGGCAGAGGTTTGGTTAAAACAGAAAGGGGCTGTTTATTCAAAAGGTATATAATTTTGTAAGAACAATGGGCTTCTGCCTGAAAGCTCAATGGAGTCTTCGCACTGGTTGAGTCTTGCGTGCGCACTGCGGTTTCCCCCTGCACCCTGTCCGCCTGCCCAGCTCCTGCGTCTCATCTCTCCCGCTGTTGGCTCCAGAGTGCCCCTAGGAGCCTGGCCGGGCAGGGCTGGGCAGGGCCGGGCAGCACTGCCGCCGCTTCCCACGCCTGCAGCGGACCCAGGCCTTGTTGCTTTGCCACAATGCTTCCAGGGCCCGCTGGACCGGGAACACTAGTGCCCCAACTGAGCAAGCAAGAAGGGAAGGGGCTCTGGTATTTTGTCATTCTTCCAGCTCTAAATCCTGGAGCCAGCTGAGGAAGTGCCCGACTGACGGCCAATTCCATCCTAGATGGGCAGGTCTGCACCTCCTCCCAACCTCCAGGGAGGACTTTACTCTTGGTCCATTGCGCTCTCAGTCAGCGCAGCACCTCTGCCCAGGTGCGGTGCTGCTGTGCTCATATTTGCCTCTTCTACACGCTTGTCCTGTGAACCTCTCAGCCCTCCGGCGCTCTGTGCAGGTTGTGTGTCACAGCTCTGTTCGTTCTTTACCCTTCCCTGGGGGCAAGGAAGCCTGTCACACAGTTTCAGTTGTGCTTTCTAATCTTGTTGCCTTTGGCACTTGCCAGCATCTCTTGGGGATCCCTCCTCTCTGCCCAGCTCTCTGGCCAGACCCCCTGTTCCATTACAATACAAGAGGAACAAGCAAAGGCTCATGGTTGTCCAGGTGCACTCAGGATAGCGTTTTGCCATCCTATCAAAGTTGAATAGCAGTTATGTTTTTGAGACAAAGATGTTCTATTTTCATGATATAAGAAAAGCATGCTAAGTACAAAAGAATAGCTTTTCTTGATTGTCAAGGATCTTGTCTAATAAGGAAATAACAAATATACTCTTATGATATGCCATTGGTGTTTTTTGTTTTACTTTCTTATTTTATTAAATTTAATATTGTTCCATGTCGAAAAAGACAAGGACAAGTCTTATGTAGTGCCCAAGATAAGGTATTTAATCATGACATATTATGTTATTACCTCCATTCATTATTAGTAACATCAGTCAGTAAAAAGAAATATAAAGTATTGTCATCATGGCATTTACACTAGGGGAAAACAGAATTGACTAAATATTGGGTAATTCATTAACTAAGTTATTAACTAAATATATACCTACTTGCATAATAAGAAAAAGTGTTTCAGATGGTAATTAGTGCTATGGAGAAAAGTAAAGCAGGGAAAAAAAGAGTTGGAAGTGTTGGTGAGATTGGATGCAAATTTACATTGAGTGATCAGTGAATGCCTGATGCAGATGGAGGTATTGGAGGAAATACCTTAAAGACTGGAAAGAGTGAGACGAGTGAACATAGTGGAATGTATTGCAGGCAAAGGAAATAGTTAAGACCATAGGTTTGGGTCAGAAGCTCTGGTCACTCCTATGTTAAGAGGTCAAGTTGATAAGAGAAAACCAGCAACAGAGACTGATGAAGAGAGACCAGTGAGGTGGGAAGAGACCCAGATGGAATGAGGTGTACAGCCAGATAAGAATGTGTTTCAAAGGCACAAAGTCACTATGTTACTTACTGCTCATGTAAAATATGGAGAACACTTGGCCAGCTGGCAACATGGTAATTATTGTTGGTCACAAAAGTACTTTTAGTTCCACCAGGGGAATGAAAGTTGGCCTAACATACATTCAAAAGGAAAAAAAAAAAAAAAATTGGTGAGAATGAATACAGACAATTATGTGACATTTTGCTCTAGAAAAACATGCATGATAATGAATTGGTAATTGGAGAGGAAAATGGGAGCAAGAGTGAGATTTTAGATTGTTGTTCTTCCTTTTGCAGGATAAATAAAGGCATGTTTGTATGCTAGTGGGGAAAAATCCAATAAAGAGAAAAATGATTGATGATGCACGAGAGACAGGAGAAAATGCTAAGACAAGGCCTCAGATTAAACAAAAGGAAACAGAACCTAGGGTGCAACTCTTTCTACTAATTGGATATTCCATACTTGCTACACTTTTTTTTTTTTTTTTTGGTCCTAGTATTTACAAAAAATATTATGGTTAAAAGGGCATGTGCAAAAATTTCATTAAATATGTTTTCTGTAATTTAATTTTACCTTGATATTGACAGATAAAAGGACTTAAAACAGTTTTTCTATTTTGGACCACATTGAAGGTTCTATACAAAATACAAAGTTAACTTCAGTTACTTGTTTCGTTTCTTTTAGCAACTTGCATGGACAGATTGAACTCTATATTATGCTATTTTTGTATGTTCCATTTAGACATTCATCCCTACTGAGATTTAGACTATTTGTCTCCAGTGAATCATCTGCTAACTTGGGATAGTTAACACCTATCACTAGATACACAGAAAATGAACTGATCGAGGTCTGAGTAATACCAAATAAGAGAATTTACTGCCTGTGTATATTTATGTCCAGAAACAGAGAGAAAATATTCAAAATGATATGATACGCATGAAGGATATAGTTTTTTGTTACTCTAATTTGGTTATAAAACTATAAGTTTAGGAATATAGGAGTTTTGATGTTCTAATCTGTTAGTCAAGAATAAGAGTGTTGGAGGGCCAAAACCTCTTTGTGATTTTTGTGTATGTATACATTTGCACACAGGCACACCTACATGCATTCATAAATTCACATATGTGCATATACATGTACACATACTTTATATTTTGAGCAAGGAATTCCTGACTGTTGTTCATTATACTTCTATGATACATCTCAGCTCCATAAATGAAGCTGATAATGTATTGAATATGTCAACCATACCATAGTCATAAATAAATGAATTATTAGACCCAAAGTTGCTATGACAATGGTTCAGCCTAACATGTATGAGAAACAACTCATTTAAATATACATTGATTAATGAAGGCTGCCTTTGCGTGACTTTTCAAAACATTAGTAGGTAGCCTAAGACAATAAAATCTTCTGTCTGAGGATTATATTTTCTCCTTGTTTTTTTCTTTCTAGGTGCTAGTAAGCAATCAATAACTCCCAGAAATAGCCTAGATGCATCTATTTGGGAAATATAGTTCTGGAAAAAAATATTTGCAATTCTGATTGATGACCAGCATAGCAATCTGTCTTTCAGATGTATCCATTTTATCCCAGAATAAACATTATCTATTCCCTTTCTATCCAAAAGTTTTAGGAGTCCAGGCCTTTTCACATTATATAAATATTGTTTCCCTAAGACATGGATCACTGGTATTAATAGAAGTGGTATCTTTCCCACCTATCTGAAATCTCTGAACCTTGAAACCTTTCTGGATATTTAGGTTTGAACAATTCCTTTTTTTAATAGTTTATTTTTTATTGTATCTTTTCCATTAGCAGTTATCCCCCTATTACCCTCTCCTACCTCCAGCCATTCCCCTCCTCACTGCAGTCACAACTCTGTGTTCCCTGTCCATGAATCTTTTGTTCCCTTTTGTACAATTCCTCCACCTTCTAACCCCCCAACCCCAGAGCTGTCATTCTGCTCTCTATGTATGAATCTGTCTCATTTTCCTTGTTAGTTCAGTTTGTTCATTAGATTCCTCATATGGGTAAAATAATATGCTATTCATTTTCTCTGACTGGCTTATTTCACCTACCGTAATATTCTCCAGGTCCATCATGTAATCTCAAAGGTTAAAATTTCCTTCTTTTTTATAGCCAAGAAGTATTCCATTGTGTCCCATAGTTGTTTTATCCACTCATCTACAGAGGGACACTTAGGCTGCTTCCATATCTTGGTGATTGAAAATAATGCTGCAATGAACATAGGGGTGCGTATATTCTTTCAAATTATTATTTTAGGTGTCTTCCAGTAAATTCCCAGAAGTGGAACCCTGGGTCAAAAGGAAGATCCATTTTTAATTTTTTGAGGTAACTCCATATTGCTTTCCACTGTGTCTGTACCAATCTGTATTCCCACCAACAGTGCAAAAGGTTCCACTTTCTCCATATCCTCACTAACATTGTTTGTTGATTTCTTGATGATAGCCATTCTGACCAGTGTGAGGTGTTATCACACTGTAATTTTAATTTGCATTTCTGTGGCGATTAGTGACATTGAGCACCTTGTTATTTGTCTGTTAGTCATTTATTATGTCCTTTTTGGAGAGGTGTTTATTCAGGTCCTTTGCGCATTTTTTAAATTGGGTAGTTTTTTGTTGTTCAGATTTATAAGTTCTTCATAAACTTTAGCTTTAACCCTCTATCAGATATATCAGTGAATATGTTCTCCCATTCAGTGCATTGTCTTTTTTTGTTGTTGATAGTTTCCTTTGTGGTACAAAAACTTTATTTTTAGTTTGATGTAGTCCCATTTGTTCCTTTTTTTTTTTTTTTTCCTGTTGTTCTCTGTGCTTGGGGAGATACATCAGAAAAATAATGCTACAAGAATTGTCTGAGATTTTACTGCCTATGTTTTCTTGTAGGATTTTTATGGTTTCCAGTCTAACATTTAAGTCTTTAATCCATTTTGAACTTTTTGTGTGTGGCATAAGAAGGGGTCTAGTTTTATTCTTCTGTTCATATCTGTATAATTTTCCGAACACCATTCATTGAATAAACTATCTTTAGCCCATCATATGTTCTTGCTTCCTCTGTCAAACATTAAATGACTATGAAGGTGTGGTTTAATTCCTAGGCTCTCTATTCTGTTCCATTTACCTATGTGTCTGTTTTTATGCCAGTACCATGCTGTTTTGATTACTATGGCTTTATAATATAGTTTGATATTAGGTAGTGTGATCATCCAGCTTTGTTCTTCAAGATCACTGTTGCAAAAAAAAAAAAAATCACTGTTGCTCATGGGTGTTTTGTGTTTCTATGTAAACTTTTGAAATGCTTGTTTTAGTTCTGTGAAATATGTTTTATGTCTCTTGATATAAATTGTGTTGAACCTATAGATTGTTTTGGGTGGTATGGACATTTTATGATACCAGTTCTTCCTATCAATGGACAGAGTATGTCTACTCTGTCTTCTACTCTTTAGTATCATTTCCACTTTCTCTCTTCAGCATCATATAAATTTCCTGTACTTGGAAAATTTTAAATCCATAAATTTATTCCTAGGAATGTTATTATTTTTGGAGTATAGTGATGGGATTGTTTTCTTAATTTCCTCTTTTGACAGTTCATTATTGGCATATAAAAATGCAACTGATTCTTGGATATTAATTTTGTAGCCTGCTACATTACTGAATTCATCTATTCTAGTGGTTTATTGGTGGAATATTTATGGTTTTCTGTGTAGAGTATCATGTCATCTGTTTTTTTAGTGTTTGTGACTAATGGATATAGTATTTGAGGATGCTTTTCCTTTGGACAGGAATAAAGATTTTTGTGGGGGTATATGCTATTTTTCTCATCATACTCAGGCAATGCTAAAATGGGCCCTGAAGTAACTAAAAGAGTGAAAACTTACCCTAATCATTCATTTATTCTTTCACTCTGTATATGTTGATTCAACATTCAATATGGATTGCTATGTGTTAAGAGATGTCTATTCTTTAAAAATGGAGATGAAATTATAAGGTATTCAACTAAAATATTTCAAAATCTGCTTTGATCAGTTTTATATTAATTAAAATTTATAATTTTGAACACTTTTGATTTATTTTTGGGAAACTAGGTTTTCTCAAGAAAGAATTGATAAATTTACATGAATATTTTACATTTTTCAGAATAGTAAGAAGTGTTTTATAAATATCTTTGAATTCTCCCAATAACCTTGTAAGAAATAAAAATAAAGTTATTTATAACCTCCATTTCACAGGTGAAGCTACTGAAACCTCATGATTTTATTCTTGTACATTTAACTCTTTTACTTGTCTCTTCAAACTTACCTCTTCAAGTTTGGAAGATTCATCATTGCTACTCTCCCAAAGGCCAGAAAGCAGAGTCTAATAATACTCTGAAGCTTATGCATGAAGTCAGACCTTCTTATTGGGTGTATTTATGGCACTTAGAAGGACTTGATTACATGCTTCTATTTGGATCCTTTTTATGATTATGGGCTAATTTTCCTCTACATTTTAGAACTTGTGTAGCTTTTTCTAAGAGATGGTTCATGTGTTTGATTAAAACAAAACAAAAAAAAAAAAACAGTTACAACTTGGCTGTTTTGCAAAATAACCTAATATTAAAGCTGGCATTTACATTTACATGCATTTCTCTAAAGATTTCAGTGTCTGTGTAAGCTTTGTGACTAATCTTTTAATCTGTTTTTTATTGTAAAACATTCAGAATATTTGCAGATCTGATCACCCTTAAATTAAAGGGGTGGTATTAATATTAATGTTATGATTTTAGACTTAGAGACCATTCTTACATAGTCATAAACCATCCAGTTTTCCAAAGATGTCACACATTTTATTTGTATCTGCTTTTCATTAATGACCTCTGCTTTGGATATACTCCATTTCCTATGCACCTTTATCTGTCCATTACTGTGTGACCAACTCAGGATGAGGTATGCCTTCTTAGATCCCAGAAAGTAATGCCTTAGAGTTGAAGAAAGGTGGGCCTTCTGGTCCACCATGGAACACACAAGTAATCCTGTGGTGGTTGTAGACAAGAAACACATAAGACTAACTATGATGGCTATTTACCTGGCTTCCATTTCCTTCAATTTGCACCTTAACCCTTATAAACCTATTGTATACTCAAGAGTACTATTTAGTGTGTGCACCTGCACTGTAGAAAGCAAGTCTTCTACCAACTTATCTGTGTGTTGACTATAGGTCTATTTTCTGTTCTTACTTTATTTTACTGAAATTAATATTTAGTATGCAGCAAAACAGTCTTAATATTAAATGGTATTTTAAAACTATTCACCAATGCAAGTAATATACAGTGAAAATACTGTACGCATAGTGTCTATTGTTCAATATCATGCATTCTAACATAGCTTTTTTCACAAAAGCAAAGAAAAAAATACTCTAATAAGCAACCCCTTATAAGAGGAGAAATCATATAAACAGCAGAATTAAAAGTGTGTTTCTTGAGTCAAGTTGGGTAGAAAGTTGGGTGAAAAGATATTACTGATAAGGTGGTATCCAGCACATTTCAAACTATTTTTGACTCTAGCCTAGCTCAGATGAGAGTGCTGAAAAATAGAAGTATTCTGGCTGGCAGAGGAGATGGGAGAAAAGTAGCAAAAGCTAAAAGAAATGGAGGAATGCAAATATGACATAAGTTAATAACTTATGAATAAAGATGGATTTATTTATTTATATGAATGTGGAAGGCGTTTATTCAGTATCAAGTAAGCCCAAACAAATTGAAGATTCACTTTACATAGTCTTCTTAGTACAGGGTCTACATCTAGGACAATTCTGAGTCTAGGCCTTAAAGAAACATGTCATGAAGTTGTTACCTCATAATTATAAAATCATACAATTTGCTTTCTGATAGCATATTATGTTCACATTATTTCTGAGTATTTTTCTAAGGTATGTATGTATACATAATCATATATCTGGAAAGAATAGTCAAAATACATAAATAAAAGATACTTATTCATTGCCTAGGCCCTACCATTTCTGCCTTCCCTCTTTTAAACTCCGCAACTAGTTACAATATAACACTCTGATATCAAAACGCTTCTACTACATTTTTGTAGGTAAATATGATTTAGACCAGAGCTTCTAAACATCTTTAAATCTGTCAGCATTAGAATATTTGCTGCCCTTCCCTGGCTAATTTCTCAGCTTAGCATTAGTATTAGACATGCCAACCACGAGGCCTTCCAATTTGCCAGCCTCTTCTAAACAGACTGGGAATGCAATCCTTCCTCTAAGTATGGGGGACTAGACTTCAGTGGGCAAATAGCACAAGGGTGTGTTATCCTTAGGTTGCTCAGTGAACTCCAAAATGGCCTTATCTGAAAAGATTTGTTGAATGAACTAAAAAATGCCAAAGTAATGACATGGTTATTAATGGGAACTGTGATTTGAAATGCAGGGAGAAGACATAGACCATAAGCCATGAAAAGTCATGACAAGCCTATGTACTAAGGAAGACAGAACTGCAAATAATCAGAGTATGTATTTGAGGTGAAGAAAAAAATATGTAAATTCAGTGGAAAGAATAAACCCTTAGAAGTGAGAAATGAGCAGATCCTTAAGAGAAGTGAGGCACAATACAAAATAAACTATTTCCATATAAGGGAAGAGACACTAATCCTTAATCTAAGTCTATGTTTACCCTTGCATAGATAGCTCTCTAAATATTTTCATTTAGAAAATGAAAGTCTGCATTTCCCATTTTTCTGACTAAATCTATGTATTTTTCTCTGTAATTTACTTACATAAAATATCTTCTAATTATCACTACTTATAATTACATGAACTACCGGTATGATTTTAAGGAAAAATATCTGCTTAGAGAAGACTGGAACAATTATGTTTCAGTATGTTCTGTTGCTTATACTACTCTCAGTCTACTTACTGTGCAAACTAAAAAGCTATCTAGGCTCCCAATCCTTGCAACTAGTTTATGACAGTTTATATTATTTGGTAGAAATGGGGAGATTATGGTACTTCCATACTGATTCTTCAGAGAAAGAAAACGTGAGAAATAGCCTGGATGGTAGCTTTAAAAGGGAAAGGGAAGGTGTCAAAGATGCAGGATTACTTAGGGAGCCAGTCTGGGACTCCAGCTCATTGGTCTTAAGAGTTGGAAGACTTATGAATTCCCATAGTGTTAGCACTTGTGTTCACATATCTTAGTACATGTGTTCACATTTCAAGATATTTATTATACATTGCTGTAATGTAATATTGGTCCTGTAAGTCATCCTTCTAGAGCTAATCTTAGAGAACAAATGTGCCTCCTTAAGAGAAAGCAGAAGACACTCACTTCATATCTGTATTAATTTTCAGAATTGTACACAAACCACTGTTGAACCCCATCATAATGTTTTTGCCCTTGCATTGAAGCACAATTGGTTGGATCTATTGCCTCCTTGACATTACCCTCTTCTACCTGTGTATCCAGGTGTCCCAGCTTTGCTGTTCTGTTCCCTACAGTTAGTCCTGATGGTGACTGTGATGCTGCCAAAGCAAGAAGACCCATCTTCCCATTCCTTGGAATGGAGCTAGAAATACTTGTTTGCTTTTCTTTGTCACTTTTTCCTCAGAGTTCACACTTATATATAAGAAAACACAGTGAAAATGGGTCCAACCAAGCCATCTTGACTATCTTTAAACTTTCATAAGTGACAAGCCTTGACTCTGTATAAGTTTTATTCTCCATGTCATTATAACCTTTATAAATTATTGTTATTTTTACATGTTGTGTAATCTAAGTGCCTAGGAAAAGTATAGGGATCTTCAAAATTTTTGAAATAACCTAAGTGAGATATAAAATCTACCTATTTATATACTAAATCATGCTTTTTCACTATACTGTATGAATATATCCAAATCTTTAAGGTAGTATCAGCATTGGTTTTAAAATTATTTCTCTAAAGTATTCATCAACACAAGCTTTGCTTTAAATGGTCAGTTCTTAACATCCTTCACCTTTTTCTTTATAGGCTTTATAGAGAAAGTTACCAGTTATCCTGAAAACTAGTTCATGTCTCTTAAGTGCCCCTGAACTTCATCCAACCAACCTGTCTCACTTTCTCTAGATCTTCCCCTTGTCTGTTTTTTTATGTTGTTTTGTTTTGCTCAGAAGTCTTTGAAGGTTGACTTTTCAGAACCATGTTTGTTTATTTCTGTCTTTAAAGCATCATCGAATCTGTGACACTTCAATGATATAATTACCCAAATCTTAGTTCTTTTTCCCTTTATGCAAATATTATCTAAAATTCTATTCCAGCCACAGCCCATTTTTTGGTTAAATAACAATTTATTTCAGCATAAGTTTACTAATCCCCTATGTTGATTCAGCATAATGCTAGCTATGTCCTTAAAATGATCAATAATAAGACGTCTGGTAGGAAAAAAAAAAAAAAAAGATTAATCCCTAATAAAACAGTTAGAAAGCTCAATTAGAGGTTTATTATCTAGTACTAAATTCTACTGTATTATATATTTTTAGAAAAGTAAGTACTACATGTCCTTTATCTCTTCTGTTTTAATCAATTACCCATCATGACTCTAGTCTGGTAGCCACAATGCAATATGGATGTAATGCTTGTTCCTGAATGATAAAATGTTAGCCATTCACATACTTCGTGTTCAATTTTGTTAAACATTTTCCTTCACCTTCTATCAATGTTGTCTGCCTAAAGTAATAAACTTCTATGCTGGCTGTCAGACTTTGCAAGCTTTTCTAACTGTACATATAGCTCACTGGCTGCTCCAAATTATAACTCATACTCTATAACTAACAGAAAAGTTATAAAGGTTTTGATATATTATTGAATAAATGAGGAATGTTGGATTGCCAAGATTTTATTACAAGTGCAGTCCATATTTTTTATACTTATTATAAGCTTTAAGTATCATTAACTTCAAGAATAGTAGTTCTTCAGCAGTGCTATTTTTCCATCATGCAACTTAATAAGGTAGAGCTGTAATACTGGCGACCACTCAGATGGTGACAGGTGGTAGAGAAAGCACACAATGGAATTTTCCATCTGTCCTCTACTTTCTATCCAAGGCGTAAGGGGCAGAGTGCATTTTGTTACATACTTCAAACAGTTTTTCCATCTAAACACCATTTTTAAAATAAATTTGTAGTTTAGCTTACAGGAGGCTTAGAAATCTTGAAGGTGGAAACCACGTGCTCATCTCTCCTCACCTTTGATGAGAAAGCACACAGGTTTATTCCTTTTGAACAGCAGAGTTCTGGTTTAGGCTTTTACACTTATATGGAGAATACCTCACAGATTAAAAAATAACAACTTTAAAAAATCAGAATGTATGTATCCATAAAGAGTAATATAAATGTATATATCATTGGTACATTTCATACTCATTGAATTATTAGGTGCATTAAAGATAACCTCTTTTGTTATCAATGGTTTTGCATGATTTAGCTATTGAAAGTACTCATTATGGAAGCAACATTATAATATTAGTAAAGAAAATAACTTACAACACATAGAGAGCTGACAGTCTTAAATCTGGCATGCAAGGAAAAATATATTTTGTGTGGAAATATTTTGAATTAAAACTTTATTTTTTCTACTTAATTTTTATGAGTCATTTTTATATATGGCCTCTTCTGTGCAATTATAATTAAGAACCATAAAAAGAGGCAGAAAATATGTAGTTATGTAGGATAATTGCCCATTTTTCATTGAGAAGTTGAGTATTTCTGAATGGCAAATTGTAAAGAGTATATTTTAATATATTTAATTGTAAGTGACTTTACCTGAGTAAATGAGTTAAACCTAGTGTTCCATTCCTGTTTCACAAATACTAAACACTTAATACATACAAGACACTGTGCCATGTGCCATATAATGTGAAAAATTAAATAGGTCTCTGTCTTTGAGCTGCTCACAGAGTTTCTAGACTGGAGTGAATAATGAAAAAATGTATATAAAGGTTTCCAAATCTGGATGCCTAGAGTAATCATCTGGGAAGCTTATAAACATATAGATGTCTTGGTTTAGGCAAAGGCAACTTTAATTCTAAAAGTTGGGGTTGGATGGGGTTAGTTTAAATGTAGCATAGATGATGGTTAACAGAGATCCATAAAAAAAAGTTTTGAGAGGTTCTAAATGCTCCAGGGTCCATCTGGACAGGGATGTCGATTAGGTACTTGTGATCACAGCTCTGACACTCAAAAAGGAAAGACTTGGATGATCCACATAAGTACTCTAGTTTAAAACAGAGAAACAGATGATCTTTGAGGAACACTACAGAAAGAAAGAAAAAATCAAATTAACAACTTTTGCACATATACATTATGGAGTAGAAGAGATTAATCCAAGAAACTAGACATAGTGTAATATAGAACCAGCCGGGAAATTCCATGGAAGGGAGGCATGGAATATAGGAAACTGGGCATAAGTTGCAATGTAAAACGTGGCAGAACAATTGAGGAAGGCAAGACTGAGAAAAGTTCAGACATGTTGTGCTAGAAATTGGTAATAAATAGAGAAAGGACATTTTTCATTTCATAGTCTGGAACCAAGCAAATTAGTTAGTTTAAGGAATGAGTGGATAGTTAGCAAGTGGTAGCAGAGGTGTAGAAAGTGTTTATTTTTTGTTGTATTTTATTGTGGAAGGCAGCAGTAGGTAAAGAAATTAATAAAATCCTCATGAGAGAAAACAATTGAGAACTATTCCCAACAAGGGAAGATATGTATGGTTTTGTGTTTATTGTTAAGGATAGTTTTCCAGAGGAATAGAGTATTTGCAAAGTAGGAGACATATTTTTTCCACAGAAATAGTAGTGAGTGGAGAAAAATTAAAACATTAGAAAACGTGGCTAAAATGTATTAAACATTACGAAGCTTGCCTGATAGTATAGCAATGACCTGAATGTATGTGGAAAAAGGATTCTTAGGTAACTCTGATAGTTTGAGCTTGATGACTAACTTAGGTGATGCTGTTAGAAGGATAAAGCACATAGAAGAAGGATTACATTGAGGAGAAAGATGATAGCAATAGCCTTGGGTGGTATGGTTTTTCAGATGCCGTGAAGGCTTCTATAAAATATTGCCAACAGACAATTAAATGTGTAACTCACAGGAACCAACAGCCTTGCAGAGACTTATTTAAGAGTCATTTGCAAAGGGGTGATAATTGAAGATAAAACAAAATAGCCCTTGTTGGTGTGGCTCAGTAAATTGGGTGCCAGCCTGCAAACCAAACGGTCCCCAGCTCAAATCCCAGTCAGGTCACATGCCTGGGTTTTGGGCCAGGTCCCCATTTGGGGAGGGTGTGAGAAGCAACGACACATTGATGTTTCTCTCTCTCTGCTTTTCCCTCTCTCTAAAACTAATGAAATAAAATATTTTTTTAAAATAATAAAAACAAAACAAATAAAAGAGTAGGGAGAAAAAGGAGAGAGGGAAGTTCTCAGTAGCACCTACTTCCAACATCTGAGGGGGAAATGGATGAAGATTAATCAGAGGAGAAACAGGAAAGGGAGAGAAATAGCAAAAAGATCTGAAGACAACAGAGAGGAGAGATTCCAAGGAAATGACAGTTTTTAATTATAGCAAGCATAACAGACATTAAGAATACAGGAAAAAATTTAAGTATATAATCTCATGGTTTTTTAATGCCATCAGATACCTTCATGAAAGCTATTTTAATTAAATAGTATAAAAGGAAATTAGGCTAAAATAGATCAAAGGGCAAGTGTCAGGCAAATAGTGAGTGTAGATGCTAATAACTAATAAATTTATACTATTTTTCATATTTGATTTTGGAGAAATGGAAAGTAACATAAAAGGGAAGGTTTTGAAATATAATAAATACACAAGTTAAAATAAAGTTTCAAATCTACAGAAATATCTCCAAAACCTTGCTACTGCTATCACACCTCCCATACTATTAAATGTTACATTTCCTTTCATGGCTCAGGTCCATTTTCACTTAGTTGGTAATATTTTGTTTTTTGGTTTTTTTTTTTAAGATTGTATTAAATAGATCTCACAAAGGAAGATATCTCACAATGAGAAATTTAAAGTGATTTCTCCCATGGAAAGCTTTTCTCAAGTATAGGAGACACAGAAGGAAAAACTGACAGAAAAAATGGAAGGTAAAGGTGAGGAAAGTGACGAAGTACCCAGCTGAGATTTGATGAGAGAGGTTCAGGTGGAAATGGGAGAGGTAGACCTTCTAATGATTGGGACATATTCTGAAACAAGAGGTAGAGCAGAGAGAAGAAGATGGATAGGA
The DNA here is from genome assembly GCA_004026585.1 of Noctilio leporinus. NCBI lineage: Eukaryota > Metazoa > Chordata > Mammalia > Chiroptera > Noctilionidae > Noctilio > Noctilio leporinus. The sequence goes on along the minus strand of PVIW01001452.1, from coordinate 93,075 downwards.
AGATGTTGGAACTGGGAAATATGAGGAATCTGGCAGCCAGGATATTGGGACTGTCATCCATGTGGATCTTACAATCACCAAGATATGGATACCATAGTCTTTTGTAAATGTTGCTGCTGTTTAATAATAAATGTTTATGTGAGAAGAACTACGTGAATCCTCCAATTAAACTCTCAGCACCTGTTGATATGATTGTTCCTACAATTGTTCAGCCACAGGATAGAATCCTAGATTATTGGCTGATTGTTTTTCTTATCCAGAACCAAGTTATAAACAAGGAAGTTTACAACCACATGCTAGATTTTAGTCCTAAAGTGTTATTCATTTCTCAAAATACTATTAAGAGATTTTACATTTGTGAGAATCAGCATATCTTGCTATTTATAATACTGATATGAAAATAATTTTTGTATGCCATAAACATCAATCACCCCAAAAGTTTCCTCCCACACTATTTTTGTATGTGTGATAAGATTATTTAATAGATACTCTCTCTTAGCAAATTTCTAAATAGTACAATATTATTAACTGTAGGCTTTATGTAGTATAATTGATTGCCTGGACTTATATAACTGAAACATCTTTAACATTTAACTATACCTCCTCATTTTCTCTTGCTCCTCAGCCCCTAGCAACCACAATTCTTTCCTCTGGTTCTATGAGTTGGAAAGATTTGGATTCTCCAAATAAAAAGTCTTTCTTCTTCTTGCTTTTTTCATTTATCATAATATCCTCCAGTCTCAACCATGTTGTTGCAAATGAAGAGATGTTTTTATTTTCAAGGCTGGTTAATTATCCCTTGGATACATATATTACATATTCTTTATCCATTATCCATTGATAGACATTTAGTTTGTTTCACTTTTTTGGCTATTGTGACTAATACTTCAATAAACATGGTAGTGCAGATCTCTCTTTCAGATCTTGATTTCAGTTTTTGTAGGAGCCCAGAAATAAATCCATGGATTAATGGTTAACTAATCTTCTGCATGGTGCTAGGAACACAATGAAAAGACAATGGTCTTTCCTATAATAGGCATTGACAAAACTAGATATCCATATACAAAAAATGAAATTGGACTTTTATCATACACCATGCACAAAAATCAACTCAAACTTGATTCAAGGCTTTAATGTAACACCCAAAACTATAAAATTCGTCGAAGAAAGCATAGGGGGAAATCTCCTTCACATTAGCCTTGGCAATGATTTCTTAGATATGAAAACAAAAGCACAGGCAAGAAAGCAAAAATAGACAAGTGGGACTGTAACAAATTATAAAGCTTCACAACAAAGGAAAATATAAACAATGTGAAAAAATAATCTCTGAAAAAGAAGAAAATAATTGTAAATCATTTTTCTGATAAAAGGTTAATATCCAAAATGTATATTAAATTTCTAAAAGTCAATAGTAAAAAGGCAAAACAAAACAATAACATCAAAAAACAAAACAAATTTAAAATGAGCAAATGAATTGAATAGACATTTCTCAAAGGAGACATAAAAGTGACTTACAAGTTTATGGAAATTATTCAACATCACTAATTATGAGGCAAATACAAATAAAAATAATGGAGATATCACTCACACACCTTTAGAATGCCTATTAACAAAAAAAAAAAAAAAAAAAGTGAGTGTTGGCCCAGATGTGGAGCAAAGAGAACCCTTGTACACTCTTAGTAGAATAATAATTGGTCCAGCCACTGTGGAAAACAATATGGAAGTTTCTCAAAATTGAAAAATATTTTAAATCTGCAACTCAACTACTCTAGATCCATTTCTGCTGCACGTTAGCCCCATCCTGAAAGTGTGCTTTCATTGACATTCTATTCATGGCATTGATTAGACAGAAATAAGCTTCCACATTTTTAGTTCCAAACACATTTTAAGCTATTTCTCAAAAGTTTGCTCTTGGTCAATGTAGTGACATTTTCTTATGATGTTCTTTTTTTCTCTCTAAGTGTTTTTCCTCATGGAGTTAAAACCAGATAGCATTTTAAGAGACCTTTAATCCATATGGTTTATTTTTTTTACAAAAGTATTTCTGTGTTTTAATATTCATGAAGGCTGCACAGATTCATACCAAATGAATAACATCAATAGACATGAAGTTTCAAATCTCGTGGCCACTCTTAAATTTTATGTAGTGGAGCCTCAATTTTGTTGTATTTTCTCCATTACCATTTATCCTCCTTATACCCTCTTTCACCTCCACCCCTCCTCCCCACAAACTCCAAGTCCAAGGAGTCAATTTTCTTTTCTGCTCTATTCCTTCACCTCTCCCACTTCTCCCCAGAGCTGTCAGCCTGCTATTTATCAGTCTGTCTCTATTTTACTTGTTATTTACTTATTCATTAGATTCCACATTGAAGTAAAATCATATGGTATTCATCTTTCTCTGATGGGCTTATTGCACTTAGCATAATGCTCTCCAGGTCCATATGGTTTATTTCTTTAGCTCTTACACTTCCAATTTTATCACTTCAGTGTACTGTAAAATTTCTTTGATCCAAAATATACTAAGCAGCCTAGTATTTAAGAATCTCACTATGAGACATAAAACTTGGCAATTTATGCCAATTCCATAATTTCAGCATTTTGACTTAATTTAGCACAGCATTTAGAATTCATAGGAGTGGTATATATGTATTTATAGTTTTATTAGCTTTAGATCTTAAAATTTAGCTCATATAAGTTGCTAGACTGTATTCGTTCCTAACAATATTCAGATTCTTATTACTCTCTGTCTTGAATTTGTTTTTCCCTCAGTTGCTAAATTAACTGGAATAAAACATCTTTGATGTTTCAGTAACTGATATTAAGAAAAATAAAATTAACTTGCTCTGAAATCCAAGCTTCGCCAACATATAATATCACATTGCATCAGGAACTGGAAGAAGATGTCTACAATGTAATGGTTGGAACTTTCACTTCAGGTAGCTCTGAGTTTGAATCCAGTCTTTATTATTTACTGGTATTATGATCATTAGGCTACTTTGTACCCTTTCTGCACCTCAGTAGAAAAATATGTGAAAGGGGCATGCTAAGAGTACCCATCTCATAAATTCATTGTGAAGAGAATATGAGCTAATACATTAATTTACAATAGAGCCCAGATCACAGTGCTTAAGGCACATTAAGTACTGGCAATTTTATGTAAGCTGCACAAAGAATACCTGGTAAATGCTCACTAAATGGTAATTCGTAAAGTCTCAAATTATGAAATGTCATTCCCTCACTGCACCCTGCCTTCAATACTTCTCCTCGAATAAGTTTTATAGGTTTGGTTTGGTTTTCTTTAGTGTGTCACAACTATTTTCTCTACCATAGCAATAGTTTCAGTTTTCTTCGCAGTTCATTGAAGCTAAAAAATTAGTGATTTGGGGTTTATTTATGCTCTACTCCTACGATAATTCTTTCTCCATGGTGCCATTAGGTTGGTCATTGTAATGCATTTGTTTATTAAGCCATATTCTTATTCAAAAGCCATTGATGCTTTATCACTGTCTGCTGAATATAATGTATATGTTTATCATGACATTTATTATTGGGCAACCTGACTCAGGTCAGCATCACCTATAGACACTAATGGTGGTTCAAGACTCATTTCAGGAAAGGTGTGGGGGCCTTGTCATGTGAAATTTTTTATACTTGTTCATTACTGCTCCAGATTTTCTCACTAAGAAGATAGGATGAGGCATCCACTCTCCACTACTGTAATGGGTTAGCTATCCCAAGCAACTCTTCATTGAATCCATAAGTTGCTAGACAAAAATATTTCTAAAAATCTGTTCAAAGACACTGCAGGGACAACACACACACACACACACACACACACAAGAATCCAAGAGTACTGAAATAAAATGAGACTTAAAACTTGAATGGAGGTTGAGCACCAAAGTTGCTTTCATCTTAAAATTTTTGCTGAACTCTCATGACCTGGAATTTCTCCTTTAGAGGCTGCCTGAGACACAGACAGGAGTTCAAACCTAGAACTCAACAAAAAGCTGGAAACCCAAAATACTGTCTCCTTGTACAAGGGTAAAGAACAACACCTGTCACATAGAAGGAGATAGCCACACACACACACACACACACAATGTTTCTACCTTAGCTTTGAGGCAGGATGAGGGAAACAAGCACACTTTGAGAATCAACTCCATTTTGTGTGGCTGAGAATTTATCATCATGCAAAGCTGTATGTGACTTTTTAATTCAAATAACATTACCTATTTGAAGGGAGGCAAATCTCAGGAGAGAATTTAATTTAAAGCTGGCCTTGGTTGGTTATATTCCCAGCCAACAAAAATAAATCATGTCATTTCTTTTGTAGGGGTTCAGCTTTATGCAGCAACTTACTTAGTTTCTCTGTGCTTTGGTATTCTTATCTTTAAATTAGGGATACTAGTACCTGATTCATGAGGTTGTTATGATGATTACATAAATTCATGCTTGTAAAGCACTCAGAACAATGCCTGACACAGAGAAAATTAAAATAATTTATGAAAGCAAATCCTTTTGTCTTCCTTCTGTGGTAATATATTTACTTCTCAGTATCCATGGGATAACAAAAATAGGGAAAATACCCACAGATATTTTGATTGGTTTTGCATTGAATTCATAATCAATTTGGGAAGAATTGTTGTACACAATTCATGAACATGGTCTATGCCTGTATTTATTTAGATTGGTCATTTCTCGCAGTCATTTTTTTTTACATTTCATTGTAGAAGTCTTACACATATTTTTACTAAATGTATTCCTACAGATTTGATAAACTCATTGCTGTAAAGAATATACCTTACAGCAAAATGTCAGTTTAAGTGCTTGTTGTTGCTGGGTATCAATACCATTTGCTTTTGTGTACAGCAAATTTGCTACCTTCACATTCTAATTCTAGTAATTACCTGTACATTCCTTTTTATTCAATGTTTTCTGCAAAGAAAATGTGTCTTCTGCAAATAGTGATAATTTATTTTTCTCCAAATAAAGGACTAAAAAATGAATGGGGGGAGGAGTTATATTTTTAGAGCATTCCTTGCAGAGTAAAATTCAATATCAGTACATAGGGCAGTTTGTTAGTTTGGAGGTGGCTTTAACTCTTCTTTAACTGCACCCTTCTTATGTTGAGTGATGGGTATGTGTCCATGTGTGTGTGTTTAAATCATTACTATTGTTTACTCTGAGGATCGGAAGTGAGCTTTCATTACTTCCTAAAAGCATTTATGAAATTTATATGATGAACCACAGATACTATTTGAAAAAGTGTAATAGCATATGTACTTTTTTCCTAGTATGTGTTAACTCATTCTGTGACTCTGAAAATGTGTCCTTCTGGATCATCATTTCTTTAATATTTATTTTTTATGTGCAGCTATTTTATTAAGTGTCCTACTATCAATTGAGGTAATTTTCCCAATTTAGCAAAATCTCACTCTTGTTCTGCTTTATATAACTGATAGTTGAGGGCAGTCCTATAAGACAAACATATGCCAAATATTGCGTTTTGTTTTATAAAGAGACTACTTTTAGGAATGGGTGGGTTGCTTTCCTTTTGTAAGGAACTAGAGAGTGTAGCTGTGCTGTGTGTATTGATTTGTACCTCTTCCCTTCCTTGTATGATGGGTTTATTTGTTTCATTGTAATAGCCAAAATAATGGGAGTTTTCAAAAAATGAGAGGCTGTGATAAGTATAGCTATGCTGCAACCCAAGATAATAATTTTGAATATGAAAGAGTCCTACATGAAGGACTTGTAAGTATTATGACATTACTTCATCTTTAAAAGAGCACTACAATTTGATGCAGTTTTTAGCTAAGCACTGCTTCATTCTTCCACTTAAATATTGATATTAAAAAGATTAAAAGTAGATGTTGAAGTGTTTTAACAAAAAAAGCATTACAAACAAAAGTACAATCTAACATCTGCTTCATCTCTTCATGAACATCTCTAATTATTACTCTAATGTAGTCACTTCTATTTATAGGCAGCTTTTTATTGTGTTTAATAGACTTTCTTGTTAAGTCCCCAACTGTTTTAGTTCTCACGTGGAATGGAATTCTCCTAAAATTGAGGCCAGGTGATGAATTAGGCCCCTTGGCTCTGATAGTGAACTGATAAGAGTCCAGGCGTCTAAATAGCTATTCCTTCAATTGCATCATTGTGTCTCCCTCAAGAGTGATAATTGCCCAGACCACATTGTGGCTTATTTCTTTATAATTCCCATAACAGTGCTTTTTCGAAGGCAGGGATTTCATATTTTAGTGCTGTGATAAAACACAAGAAGCACGCAGCTGTAATGCGGCTGGCCCCATCTTGTGTACAGCGATGAACATTCATATTTATGACAGCCATTTCACACTAGTATCTTTGGGAAATGGTGAAATGTTTATGTGTTCCTCTACCAGCATTTGTGAATTTTTCATAATATGCTAAGAATAAAGAACACTTGTCTAATTTCAAACATTTATTTGAATCATGTCAACCTGGGGGGAAGAGGTAAAGTGGTTATCTTACCACCTCAGTCTCTAAAGAGAATATGCATGTTAATTCATGCCGATATTTTGAATGAGGTACAGCTGCTGGATAACCATGCAATTGTTCCATCTTGCAAAGGGTGCTGCCTTTTCATGCAGCAGGACCTGGAGCTTCCGTTTTGTAAAGTTGTTACAGAGAACAAGAGAAAGGGAGGTTCTCCTGTGAGTCATAAATGACAGAGAGCCCATCGCAATCAGTATTGTCCATTAGTACCCATACAAACAACATGGACCTCTACGTGCGCAAACCATAATTAAAGCCACCCGTAGCCAGTTGTAGGATGCTTATATTAAAGTATACTCATCCTTGTTCTTGAGTTTAGAAATCCCAGTTTCTGTTCTGTTTTCCCTTTACCTATCCAAGTCATAGACACTCGGTGGTGCCGGTGTATCCTGGCGTGATTTCCTTGCTCAGTCAGCTGCTCTTCCAGCCCTTTAATCATTGTAAAGGAGCAGGATCACTGTTTTGGGAAGCTTCTCTCCATGGAACGAATGGATGAGGAACAGAAAGTTCATTTTAGATATCATTAAGTCACCTTTTACAAGGCTAATTATACCTTGTAATTTGGCATGCTACCTTAGCCTCAGCCAGCTACTTGGCAGCAAGGAAACTAATCCTTGGCCTCTGAGATTGTTAACTGGGCTTTGATGGTAGGAATATGTTGCTGCAGCAAAAACCCAAAGGTCTTCACCCACAGATACAAGTCGCAGGTTTATCGTGGGAAATCTGCACTGTTTTTTCATGAAGGGTGATTTTCTTTCATGTATTTCTGTGAAAAATGAGATAGTTCAGTGAGTCTTTACAAACCTATGTATAATTCATTGCCTTGTTAAAAATGCGAGGTGGTATGTTTAATCTGAAATGTAACTACTGCCCTTTACCATTTCAGGGCCCATAGAAAGGTGGTAGCCCACAAACTAGATGGAAACTTATAATAATGACTTAAAGTTCTTTGTAACGTCAACACCACTACCAGAAAAAAAGAGAAAAAGAGAAACCATACAATTGTTTATTTAATAGCCCCATCCTGTAAGCACTTTTTCCAAGTAGCTTAACATGATTATTAAGAGTATATATTTTTAAGAATTCAGAAATCTTAGTTTCCAAACTCTCCTCTAATATTTGGTCTTGTGCAACTTACTTAAAATATCTATGCCTCAGTTTCTTTGTGCAACAGCATAATAGCCTACATTTTAGGATTCTTGAGGTGGTAGAATATTCCAGGTTCCTGTTATAATGTACATTTTAAGCACTAATAAACATTAGCAAATAAAACTTATGTGTTCATGTTTCCAAATGATAGAATTCATCTTCACCTTTTTTTCTAGAGTGTCTTTCAACATGGGATAAACAATGTCTCAATTAGCATTTTTTTTCTTTAAGATTTTATTTATTATTTTTAGTGAGAGGGGAAGGGAGAGAGGGAGAGAGACATCAATGTATGGTTGCCTTTCAGTTAGCATTCTTGATAAAAAAAAAAAAAGATGAGAAAGAATGCACAACAACATTCAGAAGCAACGCGTTCTTTTCGTGGTGATAAATAAATAAAACCTCTGTGCCCATGATTGCTGTGCATTTAGCCTCGGCTATGTTACTGGATGGCTTTATTTTCTGGAGGATTGATTTTCACATCCCTCATCAGATTGGTCATCCAGAAACTATTCCATTGTGAAGATGGATGAAAGCAGATAACCAACAAAATTTGAGCTAATGCTTTTTTATCGCCTCCATTATGCTAGTCAACTAACCAGAAGGTAAAACACTTCCTGCTAATCTCTACATGGAATCCTTGGCTGCTCTTGCAACTCCTTTAGGAAATGCTGCATTTATAGAGACCCCTTGCTGACAGGGCCGGGTTCCAGGTCTGTGGTTTAAGATTGGCTTCAGGGGTCAGTCTGCCTGAACTTTCTGCAGCTCTTCTGGACTCAAAGTATGCAATTTTCCCTGTGCATCACCTGGAAGTAATTTACTCTTGGAATATACCACATTTAATCGGAGTCTTCATGATTATAAACTTAGAAATTGTGAGAGTACAAACAAATTCCTTAATTATCCTCGAATGGTGATGGAAGTCCATTTGAAATGACAAAATGTCAGTTACATAAGACCTAGAAAGTTCTACCATGGTTTCCCAGATGTTATAGAAAACACAAATTTGAGATAGTACCTACTTACAAGGTGCCAGCACCCCTCTCAGCACCTGCCTTATGTTAACTCATTTAATTGTCAAACTGTCATATGATGCTGCTGTGATACTATTTTTTAATGATTAAATGAAATTAAGTCCAGTCAGAGGAATCAAATTGAATGGGTTTGGAATTCAAGAAACAAAATATAACTACAGAGTTTTCTCTCATATAGCTCTGTACATTTGCATCTTTGCATTAATTTGGTTATTTCATTATGACCTACATCAAAAGGAAATGAAAGATCAGAAGCTCTATCATGGAGGATATCTTAATTTATTCATTCTTTCATTTTTTGTACAAGCATTAGATCAGTTGTAAATAATTCAATGAGTAAAGTCATAATTTCACAAAAGGTTTATATTCTTAGCTTCTTATTTCAGTATATCCAGGAAACCATGGAAAACAATATAGTAACTCAAAACTATGTAATATCTGATAGCATAATGTTGAATAGATTGAAACTGTTCAGGTACATTATCAACTAACCTCTCTGGGTAATGTTTTTTCTTTCAACTGTAAATGAGGGAACATAGTTGTTTCAAAGGGAAAATAGGACACATGTAGCAGATGTGAATCTCAGGTGGACAAGAGATACATTTTTTACTTTCTACCAAAAGTAAAGATTCTGAATTTCATTTTAAATTCTCATTCCTCTTTACTGGTAGAAAATTTAACCTTAATCACTTGGGGAAGTTCTCACTTCCATGCACTCTGGTCAAGGTTGCAGAAAGTTACGTAGTTCTAAGGCTTTTTGATATCATTGGGAGTTCTTCTCATTGTACCAAAAATAGGATAATTGGATAATTTACATGTTCTCAGTCATTTTAAAGCATTTTGCAAGTCCAGATTAAAAACCATGCATGCCTGTGATGGGATGTACTGTCTGGACATCTTTGTCTTATTTCCTTTCAGAATTCCCCAAGCTTTTACACACAATAAAGTTTGGGGGACCATTCTGTGACTAAGATGCCCTAGGGGATTTGTGCCTTCTAGCAAAGTATAAGACAGATAAGATTAATAATTAACATTATGTATTGATTCTCATTGGTAATGACTTTGTTAAAGATAGTGGGCCAATGTTGGTAATGATTATACAACTAGTTAAAGTTAGAATAGCAACTATAAGTCACTATAGTAGCAAGCTAATGCCCTTCCTAATTTTTAATACTTGCTATTTTTTTAAATACTATCATTACTGAGATTTATTCTGTCCTTCGATAAATACATATAGAGATAGCACCTGCACTATGTCAAGCACTATTCTAGGCATGGAGTATATTATATCTAGTTAACCAAAGGAAAAGTTCCTGGACCTCATGAAACTCACTTTCCAGTGGGGAAGACAGGAAATAAGTAAGATAAGAAGCTAGCATACATAGTATGTTAGAGAGCAGTCAGTGCTAAGGAGAAATAAGAAAGTGAAAATGGGAGGTTTGGAACTCATAATGGTGGTGGTCTTGTAAACTTAGATAAGGTGGCAAGAAATATCTCAATGAAAAGGTAAATTATGAATAAATAGCTAAAGGAAATAAGAAGTGAGCCACACAGGTATTTGGGAAAGGGTTTTCCAGACAGAAAAGACAGACCCTGTAAAAATGTATTAAGGCAGGAAAGGGTGGCTATGTCCAGCCCAGTGTAGTGGATGGGGTTCAAGGATAGTCACAGAAGATGAAGCCAGAGAGGTGAGAAGCAGATGGTGAGGCAGACAGTTGGAAGGATCCAGGCTATTACATGTATTCTAAGATGCAAAGCCATTGGAGAATTTTGAGCAGAGGAGGGGTGACAAGATCTGAGGATATTTTAAGGGGATCACGCTGGCTTTTGTCTTGAAAACAGACTGCAAGGGGACGAGAGTATGTGGAAGGTCTCTAGTTTATGAGCTATTAGAAAGAACATTTTAATGTAGTCAAGACCTATTGCATTCTAATCCTATAAATTCTCCTTTTATTTAATGCAATCTAAGAAATGCAAAGTGAAATTCTAACTTCTACATTTGTAGTTATTTCCACTCAACACTCAATCGTTGTGCTGTAGGTATTATGCATGAGATAGCTCTAGGCACTGAGAGCAATACCCTAAAGAACCAGAGAGAACTGCTTTCAAGAAATTCATATTTCAGAAGTCATATCAGAACCTGTAAATATGTAAACGTTTAAAACATCCACAGAGGAGGGAAATATAAAGGATTGGCTACAGTGTTGTGGTTGTTTAGGTCTGTACCAAAAACTCTTAAGACAAGAATGTCACCTGTAAATTTTCAGGTATATGAAACAACAACTTAATCTGTAGCCCAATAGGGTCTTCTTTTATTTCTCTTTTTTTTCTTCTCTTTCTTTTATTATGAGACAAGACTAAGTACATTGATGGCATTAATGGATGAGTTTGCCAAATTACTAAATTGGCAAACTACTAGCCATTTTCCATTTTGGATTCTCAGGGAATGAATACTTCAACAGGACTAGTTACAACTGTTTTACCTCTTTCGATTCCTCAGATCATAACAGAACTAAGCAACAACCTAGCTGACTGCCATAGTTATCAAGATGTGGGTGGATACAAATGTTAAATGGGAAACATTCTATTTTATTAGTAATGGAGGTTTAAAAATCCATTTGGGAGAATACAGCCTCAATACCCATGCTGTCTCCTTCCCTCCTCAGGCTGGGCTAATTGTCTCTCCTTTATGCTCATCTAACACCCTATGTATAACCATGTTAGCAAAATATATCAAAATTAATGGGGAGTATGCCAGTTCCAGTCCACTACTCTTTGAGGGCAGGGACATGTGTGGTTCACACCTGTTCATACCCACCACAGTGTTTTCCAGATATTAGTATCTCATAAATGTTTATTGAATTAAACTGTTGAACATGATACTTGAATGATTTTCATATGAAACGCAAGTAGACATTGAATAAATGCTTCCAAGGGCCAAATATTTGCCGGATATCAGACACTTATCACCCAAGATTACAGCAAACTTTATTCTCATCCGGAGTTGCTCAGAGTCCAGTGAGAGAGAGAGACCTGAAAGCTCAGAATTGTGACACAATAGGATGTGACTATAACGAGTTAATCTGGGAGTTAGGCATCCCAGAAGAGGCCACTCCAATCTTCATTATTGAAGCTGACTAGATTCATGGGAGAAGTTTGATAGCAATCTTGAAGAGTGAATTTTGTTAGTAAAGAGTAGGAAGTTCATTCCAGGAAGTGTGCACTGGATACAGAAAAGTATAGAAGTATAACAGAAAGTGTGCTGTTGGTTTTAAGATAAAGTTTAGGCTGTATTTGAGAGTTTATGGGTGGCATGAGGGTATTTTCATATAGGAGAATGAATTTGATTGGATGCATTTGGTGAAAGTGCATTGAAAGTTATAAAGAAATAGTGGGTTAGGATTATATTTTAGAAAAGTAATTTTGGTAGCATTTGAAGGGTGGATTAGAAAAGGAAAAGACCAAAAACTGGAAGACGAGTCTTCACAGCTATAGTGGGATATCACTCAGTGCAATATTTCGGTTGGAAATGTGGACTCAATCCAGACTGAATGGCTTTGATTGTGGTCTCCATGGCCTTGTCTACCTTAATTAGCTCCTCAATGCATCAATTTCTTTTTTTTTTTTTTTTAAGATTTTATTCATTATTTTGAGAGCGAGAGGAAGGGAGAGAGGCAAAGAGAGAGAGAAACATCAGTGTATGGTTGCCTTTCACCCGTCTCCAGCTATGGACCTGGATGGAGACCTGGCTTGCAACCTGGTTATGTGCCCTGGCTGGAAATTGAACCAGCAACTTTTGGGTTCACAGGCCGGGCACCTTATCCATTGTGCCACCAGCCAGGTGCATCAGTTTCTTTATCTGTAAAAGGGACATAATAATGAAACCTATACATAGGGATATTATAAGTATTAAATTAAGTAATGCATATAAAATTCATGATACATAGTAATTATTTAGTAAGTGTTGTTTATCTTTAATATCCCATCCAAAGAGTTTTAAAAACATGAGGAAGATGAAATGTTTATAGCCATTTTACACATGAATACTAATGCTTCTAGGTTTTACTGTCTAATCACTGCATTTCATATATTTGCATATGTAATATACATACACCTGATTGTAAGACAATGGGTGGAATAAGGGCTTACTATCTATTAATAATCTATCAATGGATTTTGAACTTGCAAGACTTACTAAGATCATTCAATTATGAAGGTCCCATTTTCTTTAGTTTTGCTATGAATTCAGATTGGAAAGAAACTGAAGCCACCAAATGACATATCCAGAAAATAACATTTGGCACTTTAAAGTTGAAAAGTATAGGCTATAAATGACAACATTTTTCACTGGCCTTGCTCTGTGGAGACAACCCTCACCTGCCTGGCTCCATACCTATAATTCACCTGTCAATTCAAGAGGCACTCTGTAGATGCTTACTTTCACAATATGGTCATGTTTATACATTTTCCAAAGTTGCATTTCTTGTCAAGAAGAAAACAAAATTCGTCATGTAGTTAATTCCCAGCCTTCTGTCAAACTAACAGCATAGATAAGGTCGACATTACAACTGGTTTATAAATCATATCGTCTATCCTGCAATGCCTGTTTGTGTTTCTGTTTGTTTGTAATAACAGGTGACAACACCATCTGCCAGCTTAACAAATGTTGTGTTTGCCCCATGGTTCCTAAAGACATGTAGCTCTTCTCAGATGTGCACAATATCACCTGGTTAATAACAACTTCAAATTTTGGAAACAGCTATACTTTATCAAGTTGTTGGTGTTAGATGAGCCTTATCATTTGCAATGTGCATGCGATGGGAAATGGCAATTTCGAAGCCACTATCAGATACATTTTTCAGGGATGTTAAGAAGAAGCTGATAAAAGTCTGTCTTCCTTGTGGAAGGTGGAGGGAAGAGATCACTCTATAAATAGGACCTAACTACCTCTTAATATTTCTCCTAGCCTTTGAAGTTCTAAGTTCAATACATTGCATTCCCTCAACTTACATGGGTTCAAGGCAGAATACCTTTACAGTGTAAAATTTTGTTAATTTTCCTGAATATCAATTTATGTTTATGTTTATAGCAGGGAAAGTGGACCAAGAAGCTATTCAGAATTGGAGAATTACATTAAAAATTGCACATTCAAGTTTAATAACAACTTATTGAAAGCCTTCTTTCATATAATAAATTTCACAGCTTCTAGTATGCAGACATGTCATTGCAGCAGCCACTTTTGTATCACATGTACCACTGGCCTCTGTCAAGGGCTAGGCTGGGAAACCTATTCCCAGGCTCTAAAACATTACCTGCCAGTCTGTAGAACCATAAACCATGGTGAAAATAGAAACATTAAACTTTTACTATTGATTAGAGAGTATTAACTTTTTCTTACACAGTTCCAAAGTTTAGTTTGATTTGCAAGGGCAATCACAAGTTACTTTTCTAAGTAAGTCAAATGTAGGAAAGAAATCTATACTTAGTTATTCCAACCAACCAGTTACTCCTGATGAAATTGCTCTATAAAATAGATATAAAGCCACCTATATCAGTAAATCTCAATTACACTGTTGTTGCAAGAATATGTTCATGACACAGTCTTTCCTATAAGTCAGCTGGGCAACTGCTAGGCTAGCTGCCTACTGAGCTAGCCAGCACCAAGAGACGGACAAGAGTCACACAAGGTGACCATGTTCTTCATTCAACTTTTATTGAATGCAGGTTCTCTCAAAGTAGAACATTAACATGCATTAATAACATACTCATACCCTAACAATCTAGGAGAATTATAACATGTCATAATGTATACCTTATCATATGTATGATCTGACTGTTGATAAAACTACCACATAAATGTCACAATTTTATACAGACAGGTCCACATCCAAAATATCAGAACATATAAATTGCATACATATTATTTATATATATATATAATATATAGATAGATATAGATGGCATAGATATAGATAATGAACTATAGATAATAGAAATAGATCTAGATATAGACACATAAATTTCCATTTTATAGAAATTTGATTCCTTTCTAGGCCCTTCACCCAAATATGCTAAAACTAATAGAAAGATATATAATTTTCATTGTTAGTTATAGTTTAAGTGATACATGTGTTTTAGGTTCAAGTCTGTGAATTTTTTAATTTAAATTAAATTTTAATTTAAATAACTGGAATTATGATTATTTCCAAAAATAGGAAGAACCTTAGAACATTTTGTAATTTTGAAATTATTGTAGTCCTAAATGTATTAAAATATAAATAAATATATTGATCTCTTATGGTTATTTTCAATCCTATTATATACAAAATTAGTTAAAATGAGTTCTAGCACATATCATTATTATAAAATATACCCAATTTCAAAGTATAATTTAGACTTAGAACTTTGAGAATGAATATGTTGAAACATCCTAACTTGCTAACTTATTTTGAAATAAGATAACATAAGGGAGTTGAGGCAATTTTATTTGTTTTTTATCAAAAGACCCATGATTATTTTATTCCAGAAAAACCATCAGTAAAAGGAATTAGTAGATTGCGCTTTATTGACCAGCATGATTTCTAATTCCCAGTTTACTCTTTCTGCATTTATAGGACTATAATTACAGATAAGGGTTTAGACTTTGCTGGGCCAGCAAGGCCATCAACAGTCTCAAAGCAGCCAGGAAAGGGAAGGTGGCAGGAGACTGGGACACTTGGTGATGCCAAGCCATTGCAAGCTGCCTAGCAGTGGACTTGGTGGAGCTCACAGGAGCCTAGGGACTGGGGTCTGAGACTGACCTTGTTTCCTTCAAAGCAAAGTGTGAAACATGATTGTCAGTGAAGCAAATCAAGCAGGTCGGAGAGAAAGAAACAGAAAAATAAACAACAGCAACCTCAAACCCTGAGATTAAAAAGGCAAAGCAAGAAACACCACTATTTTGAGATTTTATTAAAGTTTTTATTGCAATTTTTACTTTGTAGACTGGATTGTTCACATGTGAAGCAAAATATATTCTGCATAATTTAATGTAGTATCTTTTTTGAATCTGTGACCCACAGTATAATACTCATAATCCAGTATTTATATAAAACAACAATATAAAGATTTTCATCAACAAATGATTCCTTACAAAATTTCTCTAACATTTTGATCTGTTAGGTAAAACTATGTTTATGGCTGGGATGTGGCTGGATTCTCATTGAATCCATGTAAGGGATGCTCTCTATATGTCTATCTACGTATATCTATGTCCATATCCATATCCACTTCTATATATCTCTCTACATGTGTTATTACTTACCCTGATATTTGCAAACTGTTGAAGTTGATAGCTTTTGACTATTTTTCAAGGCTTTAAAATATACAACAATCTAACTGAATTTTTAAATTTTTTGTCAATGATATTTTACTACTTTTAGCTCTTCCCAGCACATGGGACTTGTTTGAAACAGACATAGATGACCTCTTAAAGGTATCAAAGATGTTTATATAGACCCAAGTTATTTAAACATTATTGAGCATATTGAGGGAATATGTCATAAGGGAGAGAGGATGGACTTCAGATGTAGCTTTCAAACCTATCTGTGTCTTGTTCCTATCTTAGAAAGAGAGCTTTAAGTTTTGCCCGTTGAGTATGATATTGGCTGTAGGTTTCTCCTTTATGGCCTTTATTATGTTGAGGTATGCTCCCTCAATTTCCACTTTGCTGAGCATTTTTACCATGAGTAGGTGCTGTACTTTATTGAATACCTTTTTCAGCATCTATTGATATGATCAATGATTTTTGTCTTTCATTTTGTTTATATGGTATATTACATTTATTGATTTGTGAATGCTATACCATCCTGGCATCCCTGGATGAATCCCACTTGATCATGATGTTTGATCTTTTTAATGTATTGCTGGCTACAGTTTGCCAATATTTTGTTGAGGGCGTCAGCATCTATGTTTATCAATGATAATTGGCTTATAGTTTTCTTTTTATCTTATGTCTTTACCTGGTTTTGGAATTAAGATAATACTGGCCTCATAGAAAGAGTTTTAGAGTTTCCACTGCTGAGATTATAACCTAAGAATCCTGAAACACCAATTCAAAAGATACTGTGTACCCCCGTGTTCATAGCAGTGTTATTTATATTAGCCAAGTGCTGGAAACAGCCTAAGTACTCATCAGTAAATGAGTGGACCAAAAACTGGTATATTTACACAGTGGAATACTGTGCAGCAGAAAGAAAGAAAGAATCCTACCTTTTACAATGCCATGGATGGAACTGGAGAGTATTATGCTAAGTGAAATAAGCCAAGTAATGAAAGACAAATACTATATGACCTCACCTATAAGAGGAACCAATGAAAAAAAATAATAAAATGATCAAAATAGAACCAGAGGCATGGACACAAGAAACAGACTGACAGGGACCAGAGGGGATGAGGGGCTGGGGATAAGGGGAGAAAAAAGGAGAAGGGTCTAGTTAAGGAACTCGTATAAATGGCCCATGAACATGGACCACAGGGTGGGAATTTACTGGGGGTGGGAAGGGTGGCGAGCGCAACAGGTGAAAAAGTGGGACACCTGTTAAATAACAATTTTTAAAAAGGCAAAAAAAAAAAAAAAAAAAAAAACCTACCTGTGCTACTTACTATCTTTGAGCAAGTTATTTAATCCTCAGATTAATCAGTTACTCGTCCATCAAATGGAGATTATAATATCTACCTTGCCTATTTGGGCAATTAAATGTGATACAAAATAATAGTACATTATGCATACACATAAACACAATTCTTGGCCATAATTGCTATATCTTTAGCACATTGTTGACAGGCAATTTTATACAAAATCTAACTCAGGGGCAAACTGGAGTTAACTCATGTAGCAAACTACAGTCATCTGTTATTAACCCATTGTTGACCGGGAATTTAATAGTAAAATCTAATACAAGTGCAAGCACAAGTTAACTCGTTATTGGCTAGCAATGTTTGCGCTTGAAAACATGAGTTTTTTCACAACTGGTCAACAATGTGTTAAGATACAAGGGAAAGACAACTCAGTCACCATTTTCTTGAGCCTTTCTGTCCTTTTTTATTATGTTATTACAGTTGTCCCAGTTTTCTTCCCTTTGCCTCCCTTTGCCCAGTACCTCTTTTCTGTCCAACAACCCACCCCCTTAGTTCATAGTCATGGGTTGTGCATATAAGTTCTTTGGCTTCTCCATATCCTATACTATTCTTAATATTCCCCTGTCTATTTTGCACCTACCAAGATGCTTCTTAATCCTTGCACCTTTTTCCCCTTTATCCTCCTTCCCCCTCCCCAGTGATAGCCCTCCAAGTGATCTCTATACCTATGATTTTGTTCCTGTTCTGGTTGTTTTCTTAGTTTTTTGTTTTTGCTTGTTTTTTAAATACAGCTGTTGATAGTTGTGAGCTTATTGTTGCTTTGATGTTCATAGTTTTAATCTTCTTTTTCTTGAATAAGTCCTCTAAACATTTCATGTAATAATTGTTTGGCAGTGATGAACTCCTTTGGTTTTACCTTGCCTGGGAAGCACTTTACCTGCTCTTCCATTCTAAATGATAGTTTTGCTGAATAGATTAATCTAGGTTGTAGGTCCTTACTTTTCATCACTCCGAATACTTCTTGCTAGTCCTTTCTTGCCAGTAAGTTTTCTTTTGAGAAATCAGCTGATAGTCTTATGGGAACTTCTTTGTAAGTAACTCTCTGCTTGCCTCTTGCTGCTTTTAAGATTCTTTCTTTATCTTTAACCTGTGGTATTTTAATTATGATGAGTCTTTGTGTGGTCCTATTGGGTTCAACTTGTTTGGGACTCTCTGTGCTTCCTGAACTTGTATGTCTAATTCCTTCACCAAATTAGAGAAATTTTCTTTAATTATTTTTTTTCAAATAACATTTTAATTTCTTGTTCTTCCTCTTCTTCTGGTAACCCTATGATTTGAATGTTGGCACTTTTGGAGATGTCTCAGGGTCTTCTTACCCTTTTCTCATTTTTTTGAATTCTTGTTTCTTCTTTCTGTTCTGTTTGAATGTTTATTTCTTCTTTATGTTCCAAACTATTGATTTGAATCAAGGCTTCCTTTTACCTTCATTGTTGTTTCTCTGTGGATTTTTCTTTATTTCCCTTAGGATAGCCTTCATTTCTTTCTTTATGTTGTTGCCACACTCAGTAAGTTCTTTAAGCATCCTAATCACCAGTGTCTTGAACTCTGCATCTGCTAGGTTGGCTATCTCTCTTTTATTTAATTATTTTTCTGAGGTTTTGTTCTGTTCTTTCTTTTGTATCATATTTCTTTGCCTTCTCAATTTGGCCTCCCTGTGTTTGTCTCTGTGTATTAGGTAGAGCTTCTTTGACTGCCTATCTTAGTGCACCTGTTAAGGTATATGGTGTAGAACCTTAGGTGTTTGCTAGAGCAGGGCAACCCACTTCACTGCTTTGTGGCCCTGTGTCTGGGGAGGGCTCAAAGGTGACAGTGCTGATATCTGGCCTCTGGAGGTTTGCCCAGCACTCACTCTGCCTCCAGGTATCTCACTTACTTCCTGTATATGACTAATACTCCTCCAGCTGCTTCCCTGGTGGTGAGTGCCAGATCGGGTGGGCTATTTAAACAGACTCTCCTGAGAAACCAGCAGTTTCTTCCACCACCCCAATCCCCACTGGTTTTTACAGCCAGAAGTTATGGGGCTTTATATTCCCAGTGCTAAAACCTCAGGCTGTGGGGTCTGGCCTGTGGCTAGGATCACTGTGGCAACTTGCTCCCAAGGTATGCTTCCTGATTTCTATCCACCACATGTGAATGTGGGACTGCCTATTCTACAGCCATCTCTCCTCCCTGACTCCACATCTCTGCCCCTCCTACCTATCTGGATGAATTTGGCTCCTTTAAATCTTTGGTTGTCATACTCCCTTGCAGTTCCATTTTCTGGCAATTCTGGGTGGTTTTTCCTTTGAAGTTAGTTGTAATTCTTCTTGTATTTGCTGAAGAAGGCAAAGCATATCTATCTACACCTCCATCTTTACCACAAGTCTAAATGTCTTTCTTTTCTATG
This sequence comes from Noctilio leporinus, assembly GCA_004026585.1. Taxonomy (NCBI): domain Eukaryota; kingdom Metazoa; phylum Chordata; class Mammalia; order Chiroptera; family Noctilionidae; genus Noctilio; species Noctilio leporinus. Next base: position 73,290 of record PVIW01001452.1, on the reverse strand, counting down.
ATTAGCCCACTTGAAGGATTAAGAAACTTCATCCTAATGGTAAAAGAATTACCTAAAGATAGCATGGACATTTCAGCTTTATTTGCAATTTTCAACTCTAGAAAAAGATGTTAAGTTTTAGGAATCCTTATTATCAAACTTGTCTTACTAATATATTTAGAAAAGGTTAGAATTATTTTCAGAATTTTGAAAAACAATATAACTCTAGAATCTGATAATTATTCCCACTAAAAGTATCAATCACAGAACATATGGAAGTAGAATCCTGATTAAATATTTATCTATGGACCTCAGAAAAATAATTGGTAACTTTCAATAGGGTGAAACCACTTTTATGAGGGAAGTTAAGCATGTTGTTACCACTCTTCTGGCTTCTATTTGCTCCAAAGTATGAGATATTGGTCAGAATTTATCTTTCTACACAATATCATGAATTAGAATATATGAAACTTTTTGATTGGCTTGGACTATGGTATAGTGTAGTGGATATGTTACACATTTTGTACACAAAAATCTAAAAAATATGTTAGGTACCTAAAAAATATAAAATACAACCCTCTGTTTTGACATTGGGTCAGTTACTCCAAAACCTTTTTTTAAGGCAGTAAATTACAAAACTCATACATATGTGCCTGACACATTTTAGTTTAACTCAACCGATAAATGAGCCTTATGCTGCTTTCGGCCTTAAGACTCTTCTTTGTGTGGGGTAGAATTTGACATTTCATTTTTTACATAAAATATCCATAATTTATTTTCTATAGATTTTTATGTATTTTTTTACATTGAAATAAGAACTTAAATACTTGGTAAATCATTTTGGAAAAATATACTTTTGAGATTTTTATCATTGTTTCTCCAACTATCCTTTAAAAACTCGTTTTCTGCCTTTATGTCGTCTTTCCAGGATGATAAACTACATTTTTTATTATATTTTTACATTCATAAGTTAATTGTATATGTAATGATTAAATCATGTAGTGATCCATATTTTGAATCAGCTGATATAACAAGATATGAGTTTGTGTATACAACAAGCACTATATTGACTTAACATTTAAAGTGACAGGACAGTTCAGTGCTTTGAACACCTCATTAGTAAATTGGACCACTTAAAGATAGTTAATACTCTGAATTTCTCCCATAGAGTAACATAACTTTAGGGATATTTTATAAGAAATTTCCTATTTCCAGTGGAATTTAACTGTGTATCATTGGGAGAAATAAGACAAAATGTTGCTGCAGTGTAAAACCATGATGAGGGTTACATACAGTAGAATCTTCATTACTTTAAAAAGATTTAAGTGATGTTTTGTGTGGTTGGTTTCATCAACTTATTATTGGGTACACTGAAAACAGAAATGGTATAATGAGTTTATGAAACTTAAAAGAGAAAATCATTCTTGAAACAAAGTATAATAGAAAATAAATATATAATATATATTTGTATCTACATATATATTTTATAAATGCATATATTATGTATGCACATATATTTTTATATCACCTGGGTAGTGATATGATTGTGGTTCAAAGCTTGACTTTAGACAAAACATCCTCACCAATTAATAGCCATATAACCTGGGACAATTAATCTCTCTTTCTGCCTTAGTTTCCTCATCTTTAAAATGGCTATAATATTTCCTATGTCATTAAATAAGCTCCTATCTGTAAAATGCTTGGAATAGTGCTATAAGTAGTAACAGTGTATATAAGATACGTGTGCATGCAGACAGATAATTCATGTGTATGATTCAGGAGTACTTGTAATGCTTTGACTTTTCAAGCATAAGGTATGAAATACAATTCATAACAACAGAATATATCATTTTGAGCCTGTTCCAGTTATCTATGCTACATTAATGGAGTCTATAGTAGAACCTTTAAAGCTGATAGAGAACAACATTTCTTACACTGCATTCATACATGGACAGCCACAGACACCTTTTGTCAATAGGAAAACAAGTACTATGACTGCCTCTTTTCAAAACAGAATCTCCATATCTGTGTTAAATTCAATAATATGGTTACTTTAAAGGGCACAGCAGACATGTTATTTACAATGCCAAAAATAGCGTACCTCACAACAAATTCTAAAATGTTTCTATAGCTATCTAAAATGTCATTCCCTTGTATTCCTAGTTGCAATTTCTGATATAACCCACTGCCATAGTACATGGTAGTGATCTTGATAACATTTGTGCCTTCTTTTCAACTCTTGATTGGCCTTTAGCAGTCAGAGTAAGTGAAGCTGTCACTCCATCTTCCATTCTTATGAAATTGAATTTTATCAAAGAGATGTAACCTAGAGTTTGAGAGGTTTGATTGACATCTTCCATATGGCTGCCTTGCTTTAGACACAGGCAACAGTGCTCTGAAACTACTGGTCCTTTGTTAAAGGGGAAGAGCAGATGAGGGAGAAAAAAAAAAAAAAAACAGGAAAGATACCAGAGTTCAAGACATTTTGACACCCACTTCTATTCCTTGTAATAGTATGTAGGCTTCCCACTCCAATCCTTTTAAATATATAGCATTTGCTAAACAAGGAACACATGATGGTAATCACATTATTAATTCACTGCCTCAAGTGGGGAGAAGACAGGAGTATTGGAGTGGTACTTATATTGTTATCAATCCACAAAATAAGAATCCAGACACAGATACACACATATTTATTAAGACCAAAACTGAAAGCAGCCTAGACATTGCTTCTCTGATAATGACATATGCCACATGTTTTTGGATTCTTTATCAGCTTTTCAAAAAAAAAATACATCTGCAATTTCACCTAGTTGACAAATTTCAAATTCTCCAGATGGCAGCTTTAATATGTTTAATATAATTGTGCTGTTAAAAATATAGCAATAGAGTTATCTCTAGGGAAAGCCATTTGCTATGAGAAAGCAATAACATATGATACATGAAAATAAGAACATTGCAAGCTATTTTTGTCATTCAGCTTTAACTGAGCTCTTGATGAATAGTCAGCACAGAACAAATAGATGATGTAAATGAAGAACTTAGCAACTTATTCTACTCAATTCCTAAAGTCCTTTATTAAGTATAATCAACCCATTCCTCATCTGCTTTTCCACGTATTGGTAATATTGGCCACAGCATGATGTTTTTTGTTTGTACGTACTTTCTAGATGAATAGTAGGAGATTTGGCAGTGGATCAGAATGACTTTCAAATAGTGAGGGTGTCATCTGAACAACTACACCTGGCTCTTGAGAGTTTTGAGAATTTCTTCCCTATGAACCATTTCAGATATCAATATATCTTATACTGTAAACCTAGTTCTTCCAGATAATATACAAAATTGATTCATCTCATCACCTACTCCCAATCCCACATACTCACTCATGTCTCAGGGATGCTTTGCCTTGCTCAATACTTACAACACATCATCACTGCTTGTAGAATCTATGGTTTAAAAGTGGACAACCATGGTCTTCTGAACACAAGGCATTTCTCTCTATATTATAAGTATTTAACCTATTTGGGTGTTAGCTTGGTTTCAAATCAGTTAAGACTTTCTTATGGAGAAACTGGAAATTCAAGGTCAAATAGTTTAATTAAACTTCCTTACTTATGACTGTTGTGTGCTTTCTGTGAGCGCTGAAAACTACCTTAAAACTGCTGCCATTTTGATGCATTCTGATTCTTCTGGAAAGTTAGATTTTCACTCAGTAAAATTACATAATCTGTGGAAAAATCAAAACAATGATCCACCTACCAAAAAGACCTGGGCTGTGATCTTTTTAGCTTATTTCATATAAATACAGGCAGACTAAAAACTTCAATAAATGAGAGCTTGGCTGCTAAGATACAAAATCATTTTATAGCAGAAGTCCTGATAAATGTCATTTTGTTGAGACTTAGCAAAATTATTAGTATGTTAACTGCATAGATAGTACAAACATTTTTTTTCAAAAAAAAGTACTTCATTTTTTTCAAAAAGGGTTCTGTCCTTTTAGTCTGTAAATCTGTCTATAGAGTAAGTTGCATAAATCATAGTAATAGAGTTATAGTAATAATAAATATTATGGAGTTATAATAATTATGTAAGGTTTTAAATCATTGAGCTATATATAAAAATAGTAATTAGTATATCTTTTTGATTATTTATTTTGTACTGAGAACAAAAGGCTCCTTATGTGTACTTACTTATTGAATTAGGAAAGTATTTGGTAATAAAGCCTAATAGGTGCCCTTAAAATTTTTGAAAGAAGCACCATAAAGGTCCTATTAGTTATAAATGATTTGTAGTTCAAAACATAGACATTGAACTTGGAATGACCAGGGTTTGATCCCAACTCTATAATCATGATCTCAATTATGGCATCAATTCCTTGTCTTTACAATTAAGGTACTGGTAGATAATACTTGCAGAATGCATTAAATTAACAGTTAAAGTAATTAACATAATGCCTGGGATATGGTAAGTACTCAATTGATTTTTAAATTATTATATCAGAACCTAGATTTAGAGTCTATTCAGAGGGCAGAGATTTGTGTTATGATAAATAGATACTAAGTTTAAGAAATTTAAATTCCTCCTACCAAAAATCAAATATTTAGTGTTATACACACAAACACATAATTCAGCATGTGAACACACAGATCAAACAATTATATGGCTTGCTACTGCAGTTCAGCAACAGTCAAACAATATTTTGTTTGTACTTTAGTGTTAACTTATGCTACTTTTTAAAAGATATTTTTTTTAAAGATTTTATTTTATTATTTTTTAGAAAGAAGGGAAGGGAGAGAGGCAGAGAGGGAGAGAGACATCAGTGTATGGTTGCATTTCACCTGCCTCCAGCCACAGACCTGACTGTGAGACTTGGTTTGCAACCTTGTTATGTGCCCTGGCTGGGGAATCGAACCTGCGACCTTTGGGTTCGCAGGCCGGCACCTTAACCACTGTGCTACCAGCCAGGGCTATTTTTTATTTTTTTAACCTAGCATAATATGCTAGTCATCAAGTTGTCTTTTGATAGCATGAGTGTTAGCTATGAAATGAGTAAAAATTGCTATGCAGAATCAACAGGTGTGAGAAATAATAAATGATTCTGGCATCATGACAACTAGGTATTAGCTGGCATATTTAGAATTTTATAGAATTGGCATTATTATACAAAATAGTAGGAAAATTCCTAACACATACTATCTAATAGGGTCAATTAAAAAACCCTATTCATTCAACCTCAGAAATATGTGACTGACTGTATTTTAATAAAAGTCAATTAAATATCCTGTACTATGTGTCACTAATGCAGCTTATAAGAAAATGTAAGAAACATATTTAGTTTTAGATTATTTAGTTCCTTTGAGCTTATACCAAATATTCCTCAATATGTTCTTGAAAATCTTTACAATGCTTAACTATATGGAGGCATAGTTTTAAAGTAAATGTTGATATTTACCACATTTGAAAGGTGGAGAGAGTGAAGGAAAATTGCACAGAAAATTATGTTTTAACCCTATTATTTTTACCATAGTATTACAATAGATTAAATGCATGGGGATTTAATCCCTGAAACAGGAAAGATAATATTCATTAATAAAAATCCCTTTGAGTAAACAAGTTACCCACGTCTGCCATGTTATTATCTACATTTGTGACTGATACAATAAGATACATTTGATTCTAATTGAAATATTTGGGTAAGAATATCAATCTGGAATGATATTTATACTAAAATGTCAGTGCCGGAACTTACTGTGCATTGTTTAAATATGAATTAATAATAGCAGGCACCTTAAGATGCAAGCTTAGCATTTGAATAAGTACTCTACATACATTAATACTTGAATCTTTATGAAAATCATAAGAGCTATGTACTATAATTTTTCCATTATATAGATGAAGAAACTGAGACCTGGAGAGATTAGGTAACTTCCTGTGGTCACATAGTGAGTTAGAATTCTAACATGATTTTCTAATTCTAAAACTTGGGTTCTGAACCTCTATGACATGTTGATTTCCATTGAAATCAGAGCCATTAGTGCCAGATCTCTTGCTGGCGGTGATTTTGTTGTTTGTTGTTGTAGTTTATTTCTTTGTTTTGCTTTGAAAAAGAAGCAGTTATGGGGAAAAAGACAGTAAATCCTGGTTTAGTTGAATAAGAATTAAATGTTATTTGTGGCCCATCTTCACCAAAAACCTTACAATTTCATTTTGTTTGCTTTAGTGCAATAGAGTGTCACACAAGCATGTGCATGTACAGGCTCACACATGTGCACATGCACATACATACACACATACTTCAATATCTCCAGTTGCTCAAAAGACATGAACTTTTCAGGTAAAGCCATGTGCTTGGCTTTGACCATACCTTACATATATAATCATTGCAGACCCTACTTTAAGTTCATTCTCTTCATTTCATATATGAATTAGGCCTCTTGGTAAGGTAAAAACCAATTGTCTCTAGTGTATCACCAGCATATTATATTTTTAAAGCTGGATTATATGTTCTCACATATTTTGTACACTATGAACAACATAGAGAATCTTAGGGGAGCAGGGGGCATTACAGACCTCAGCAGCTCAGCAATATTTTAAAGACCCCAAATACCCCTGAAGTTTGAATAGCTTTTCAGAGAATTGGCTTAAAAATAACAGAAACCAACATGGTGCATCTTTTATATTATGGAGCCAGACAGGTCCAGAACATGTTCAAGACTAAAATTCATGGTCTTTACCAAAGTGAACAGACAGAAAAGAAACAAAAAACTCTGCACCAGTGAGTCAAGTGTAGGAGAAAATTGAATCCAAGGCAAGATCACTGACTGGAATGTCTCACTGAAGGAGCAGAGTCGTAGATGCTTCAAGGAGACAGTCCCATAACTGATTTTGTATCTGCTTCACTGGGAACGAGAAATTGAACATACCTGACTGGAATGTAGAAACAAAGGTCAGCAGCAATTATTGCTGAATTCTGGCAAACACATGGCCAAACTGCAGGTCAGCTGGAAGTTTGCCTCAACTTCCATTGTACCTATGAATGAAATAAAAATTTTAGACCCATTTTGGGAACTCTCTTGTCCATTTCAATTTTCATCTTGACTTTTCCTATTATTTCCTACTTTTTATGCTGTAACAATGCTCCTTTTACTTGTTAGGTAAATAATCTTCTGCAAGCAACTAGAATGCAAATCATTTCTTTGGTAAATCCTGAAATCCCACAATTTATATTTTATTAACTTTGGACAAGCTTTGTCATTTCCCTGCAGTGTACTTGGATGATGAAATGAATGCTGATGGGATCATTTGGTGGTTTGGCATTTGAATATGAGTCTATCCTAATCTTTCCTCAGACACTTGAATGTTGGGATAATCTGAAAGCTGAGGCACCTAAAGGAGAGCAAAGGAGACTGAAAAAGGGAGGGTGCAGGAGGATAGCAAGGAGGCCCATAGATAATTTCATTTTATAACTTAGCACTAAAAATTTAATTTGGTTCCTAGCCTTTAATAATGCTTTCATGTTTATAAAATCAAGACATCCATGTTGCACCATAATAGAATAAAAAGCCTACATTTTTGGAAAAGGCCATGGATAAGATTTATTTTGCATTATTTATAATAAGTCACAAATTAAATTTTAAAGGATTTAGAAAATTATAATATTGAAAGAAAATTTTATTAATAAATCTTAGTTGTTAGCAAAATGCAGTGTCTTAAAAAAAAAAACCATTTTTGCTCCCACCAGTTGAAAACAACCTGCTGCTGTAAATGTACCATTTTGGCTTAAAATTTTTTAATGTGTTTATTCATGTCCATGTCTTTCATAAAGATAAATGGCAACAGCACACTAGGAAATACTAAAGTTTCCCTTTCCATGCAAACGTTTGAAGCAAACTTGTTACAGATTTAAGTCTCTTCTGTTATCATGTCAAAGTTAGTTTAAAAAATGATTATTTTAATTGGACACAGTTTTCTCAGGTATAAATTGAGGAGTATGGAGTCTCTTCCAGTTTTAAAAGTCAGTACATTTATTTCTCTTGACAATTCACAGGAGCTTCTTACGATTTTGTTCTTTTATGGTAAGGTAAACTTTGCTTAATGGTTCTTAATAGATTTTTGAAAAACTTTTTTAGCTTAAGCCTATTCTAGATGAACAACTATTAGAATTCACATTTACTATAATGCAAAAGTGAATTAAAACTAATATTTACTATAATGCAAAAAAGTTAATTTCATGTTTTACCAGTATATACATATAACATCAAAGAAGAATTAATACCTGACTGGTGGCTCAGTGGATAGGCATTGGCCTGTGAACCCAAAGGTGGCTGGTTCAATTCCCAGCCAGGGCACATAACCAAGTTGCAAGCCAGGTCTGCAGCCAGGTCCATAGCTGGAGGCAGGTGAAAGGCAACCATGGATTGATGTTTCCCTCTCTCTCTCTGCCTCTCTCCTTTCCTCACTCTCTGAAAATAATACATAAAATCTTTAAAAATAAATAAGAATTAATAACAATTGTTTTAATATTTAACATTTTGCAATCAGAATTTGACCTCGTGTTTCTACTTCATGGGATTTAGCCTGTGGTTATATCAACATGTACATATACCTATACCTATATATGTGTATATGTATGTATATATATGGTTGTTTAATGCACTCATGTGTGTTATAGTCAAAAATTAGAAAAAATCAAATATATGTTAAAATGGAATGTTTAAGTAAAAGCATTAGGAGATAGATCTGTATAAACACAGGATGTGCTAATGTAGGGAAACCTCCATAACATATCACTAGGTGAAAAGTGCAAAGTGAAAAGCCGTATCTACACATACAATCCTATTCATGCAAATAAAATGATGTGAAAATAATTTAGATATACATACAGGGCTGGGCAAAAGTGGGTTTACAGTTGTAGTACACAAAATACAGAGTTTATTCTTTTACTGCTATTTACTAATTGTTGTATTATTTTCCATATGAACAACTGCAAATCTACTTTTGCCCCACCCTGTGAATACACGTATATGCTGGCAATTTCAGACAATGGTTTTTTAACAGCTTCCTCAAACTGACAAAGGTTGCCTTTGGGAAAAGAAAATAAGACTAAATGATTTATCTAAAGTTCAAGTATTTAAATAAATATTTTATCTTATATTTTAAGGCTAAAGCAATCTTTATAACAGAGCCAGAGAAAAAGAGAAAAAGAAATTTGAGTTATAGGTTAGCTTATTGATACCAAGCTGCCAAATAAAATTTTATTTAACCTAAACAGAAAACTGTGATGAAAATATTTCAAGCAGAGATTTTCTTAGAAAGTCAGAGTTGGACATGACAAAAACTAACAATATAATAAATTACATTAATCTAAAAGAAGACAATGGAGTAATTATGTCAGTAGATGAAGGAATAATACTTGTTAAAGATTAGCCTCTTTTTATTTAAAAAAGTAAAAACTTCATAACTGATAAAAATAGAAGGGAACAGAATTCTTTGTGGAAAGCAACATGTTATGAATTTATAATAGGCTAATGTGCTGAAACCAAACACATACACACACAAAAATAAAATTTACATAGAGTAAAATAGACAAGCAAGAAAGAAACTTACTCCATAAGACATTGTATATGAAAATCACACACTCAATGGCAGTATATGGGTTTTTTAAATTTTATTTATTATTTTCAGAGAGACGGGAAGGGAGAGAGGAAGAGAGGGAGAGAGACATCAATGTCTTTCACCTGCCTCCATCTACGGACCTGGCTGGAGACCTTGCTTGCAACCTGGTTATGTGCCCTGGCTAGGAGTTGAACCAGCAACTTTTGGGTTCACAGGCCAGTGCCTTATCCACTGTGCCACCAGCCAGGTCTGGCAGTATATGTTCTTAAGGCCATATACATATATTTGTAGGTTAGGTGATTGAAAGGTCATTAAGTCTTTGTATTACAGAAAGTACAATGAGAGAAAGGGGAATAACACTGAGAACATGGGTCGAAAGAAGCAAATAAGAAAATGAACAAAAGGAAAAAGGAGCTTTGCCTCAACCAATGATGCTATAATGTCATGATCTGTCCAGTGTGATCAGAGAGATTTTCTACACTACATATGTGAGGCAGAAATGTAGCCTGTACTCTCTAGTGAGCAAGGGTCTGCAACATCAACTGTGAAAGTGTTCAGTTTTGAAACCTGGTGTGGCTGGAGTCCAGCAAGTAAAAACAGAGCACAGGGAGTCTGACATTTCTGTTCCACCACTTACCACTTCTCAGACCTCAGTGGAAACATTTAGCCACACCACCTCTTAGATTTCTTAATCTAAAAAATAAGGCAATAATATTTACCTCCTTGGGTTTTATGCAAGATCAATGAGATAATATGTGAATTGTACATAGCACAATTATGTACTAATTAATGTATTTTAACAAATATTTGTTTCCTCCAACCCCACACCAACCCTCAACCAGTAATTTCATAATTGATACATATCCCATTGGAAGAGATTATTAGAACTATAACTACTTCTAAAAATTATTATTCCCTTTGTACTCACTGAATTTTTCAGAAAAATCTTTCATTTTCAGTCCTGCTTCTAAATTACACAATCTGTGATAAAGCTATGTATAATGGCTAATAGGACCAATCAAAAAGAGGGGAAATGCAGAACTATTGTGAGTGAAGAATTGCACGTTAACTTATTGAGTCTGCATAAACTTCTAATGTTTCATGAAACTATTAATTCTGTCATAATAACAGATAAGTGTTGATATAACTTCATTTTAGCTTGGTAATTATAGAAAGTATATTACCTGTATTGTTTTTATAATTAATGATGGTGCTGCTATTTTCTTCCAGAATTGAACATTTATTGGAAGATTACCCATTGCTTGACTGATGTACTTCATCCTCTAAACTTTTTCCCTGTTGTGTCCCTGCAGTCATGATGCTCAAAATTTATAGAGTTTGAATTCTTTCTGCTGATGTTTTACATTCCTACTTTCTATTTATTCATAGGATAAGAAAAGAAATCTGTTAGAGTGAGCTTTCACAAAGATGATTAGCAATCGCACCCTAAGAATAACCACCTATTTTTGATGCCGTTGACACATTCCAACAAGACACATGTAATACTGCCTACATCAGAGTGGGCCTCCTTTATATGACTTACTGACTGCATGATAACAGTTGAAGGAATGTTTCCTCAGAAGGCAATTCAAGGCTTAGGAATCTGGGGTTAACAAGGCTTAGGAATCTGGGGTTATGTGCAAGTTCTGTGATAGTCTGTTTATTAATCACTGTTGGCACTCTGTTGGGAATTGTGGATTTAGATTATACTCGGTAGAACAGACCTGGATTCTCTTTTTGTAACCACTGCCATAACTAAGTGAAAAATAAAGATTTTTTAAACTGTGTAACTCACTTTATCCCTGCTGCCTACAAGCAGATGCCCAGGCCATGGTTCAAGGCCACAGTTTGCTCTGGCATGGGGCACTGTGAGAGACCCAGAGGGATGGGCCTGCCATAAATCCAAACCCGTGCATTGAAAATAAAGACCTGACTAGGCAGGGCTGTTACTGTTACAACTGTTACAATGGTACCCAGTGTGCCTTAGGAAATAAAGGTATTGTGCAAATAGTTGTCATGAACTTATTTTCTCTTTCAATGCCTGATGGAAAATGTGCTGGTCAGCTAAAATGAAAAGCAGTGGAAATGATGATTATTCAAGAAGTCTTCAAACTGAACTACACATATTTAATTTTAAAGCTTGCTGTTTCAAGAGTTCATATGTCCTGGCAAGAAATAACTTTCAAGTATAGTGATGTTAGTAAATTAGGAATTTTAAAGTCATTTTTCTTGGAACCTTGAGTGAGGAAAAAAAAAACTGTGGAATCTTTGTTTGGAACATCAGGTCATTTCACGATGCTTTACTCTGAACAGACCATTTGCTAGCGTGGCACCTGAGGGCAGGCAGGAAGAAGCAAGCTGGTCTTATCGCACCAGCCCTGCTGGCTTTGCTAGATCTGAGGAGAGACTTGCTGGCTATCCAGGTTTCACTTCCCAATATAAAGTGGCACTTCCTTAATATAAACCAATCTTAGTTTTATTTTTTTGTATTTTGGTTTCTTGGTTGGTTGATTTTTCTCTTCACACGGCTTCGATTTTTACATGTGCCTTAATTATCAAATTGGAAGCACAGATGTGGGAGAATTTCAAATGACTGAAGTTCCTTGCTTTTACAACAGTAATGATTTATTATATTTTTTATTGGAATGGAAATTTAATACTACTTTAAGTTTTCTTTTAGAGCTCTCCTTTTACCTGGTTACTACAGGTAACTAAGTATGAAAGAAAGTCATGTTTGATTTAAAATTCAAACATGGATCCTAGATACTGGAGTTAGAAGGACTCTAGGTACTGGAATCCTGCATTTTACAGATGAGCCATCAGACCCCTGGAGAAGGGAAATGACTTACCTAGGGCACTACAACTGCTCATATCTACGTGCAGAATCCTTCTCTCTTAAACGGTTCTTTGTCTACTATATCAGTCCCCTTTGTCCTCTCCTTGTATATGATGTCATTGCACAGATAGTAACCACAAACCTGTCATGTAGACTTCCTGAATCTTCCAGTTGATGAGTTCAAGTTTTTGACAGTGAAGTATGACAATATAATTTCTCCTGTGACTGCACAGATGACATCCTGTAAATAGTACTTGAAGCCTCCTCAAATTCATCCCAAAGAGGACTGTTAAATCTGTGGGTCCTCAGTTCCGCTAGTCTTCCTTTGAAATATACCTGAAAGTGTCATTCTCACTGTTAAAGACAAATGCCAGATATGCTAACACAGTTGTAACTGCTAATTATGGTGTCAATGTATTCCTTTTTTTCTCTCATCAGTGTGCTCAATCATGTATCCCATTTTGCTATTCTAGGTTTGTGTGCTGGAGAGGCAAATATTTGACTTCCTTGGATATCAGTGGGCACCTATCCTGGCAAATTTTGTACATATTATTATCGTCATTCTTGGTTTATTTGGGACTATTCAATATAGACCTCGTTACATAAAAGGAGTAAGTACTCTTCCTGCCTTTTAAAAATGTTATTGAAATAGAGAAAGATGTGAAATGTCTTGAAAATGTACATGTATTCCCTCCCCTTAAAGAACCAGGTATTTGTTTTCATGTTTTCAGATTACATCTGCAATCACTTAAAAGGTCATGTTTAACGCACTTGATGGTGAATGTAATCAGATTTTCATCAATTGTACTTTCATTGAATTTTCTTTTGTAATTGAAAGTAGAACTGTGCCCCTGTATTTCCATATTATAAAGTCTTAGCCTGTGATTTAATAGATTTAATGGGAATTTTTCCCATTTTAAATAATTATAATTTTATTTTATTTATTATTTTTAAAGGAGTATGTTCTTTTATTTTTTTAAATTCTATTTATTATTTTCAGAGAGGGGAAGGGAGAGAGGAAGAGAGGGAGAGAAGCATCAATGTATGGTTGCCTTTCACCTGCCTCCAGCTACGGACCTGGCTGGAGACCTGGCTTGCAACCTGGTTATGTGCCCTGGTTGGGAATCGAACCAGCAACCTTTGGGTTCGCAGGCCGGCGGCAGCTTATCCACTGGGACACCAGCCAGGACCTCTAAATAATTATATTTTAAATTGAATAAAGATAGTTTAAAATTAATACAAATGAACTTGTAGTTTCAGTGTGACAATATAAACACATATTACTGTTTATATTTGACATGCTTGAAACCCAAAGGAGCCTGGACCAACATTTCTGTGTTCTCCAGGATTTTCTTTTTGGCTTAGAGGATATATTTTGCGTTCCCACTCCAGTTAAACTTACTTAACATAAAAGTGAAATCCAACTGTGTTGCTGTTGCTATGGAAACCATAATTTAGGATTTTTTTACTTTTGTATGTGCCTCAGATCTCAGCTATAGCTCTTCATTAGTGTAGTTTTTTTTTTTTTCAGTCTCATCACTTTTTCTATTTCTTCTATTTTATTTTATTTTTTAAAGGGAATTAAAAGACAAGCCTAGACAGGATTTATTGATAACTCATGTCTGATGGAAGAGAGTGTTCACTCTGTTATCACCAGAGGAGACTGGCTGCCTGGGCTTTCTGTCCCTCTTTCCTTGTCCCCAGGTGGGAAACATAACTCCATCCAGACTAAAAATACGGAACGCTTCATGAATTCGCATGTCATCCTTGTGCAGGGGCCATGCTAATCTTCTCTGTATCATTCCAATTTTAGTGTATGTGCTGCCGAAGCTAGCACTATTTCTTCTATTTGTAAAAAAGGAAAATTCAATAGGCATTTATTTAAAATTATAAAGTGTGTTTGTGGTAAAGGCATACATAGGGCACAGCCTAGGTAAAGCTCTGCCTCACTCAGCGGAAACCAGCAGGTTGTCTCGGGGTTCTTGGAGGCCCGCCTCACATAAGAGATTCACCTGTGACCTTTTCTCTTCATCCTCTGGACCCCAGATAATGCTCTTTGGTTCAAAAATAGGCATGATGGCAGCTGGCACACAGGGCTTCGCTATCTGGCTAAAGATGAGTGAAAAGTTCAGTCTCCTCCCCTGGAGTGCACACCCAGAAATGAGTTCATGTCATCTCTAAGGGTATGTAGCCAGGCAAGTCTTGTAAAAAAATGAATGTGTTCAATTGCAGAGTGAAGTTTTACAATACACAGAATATTGATAGTATGCTTCATTTTCTTATATAAATTGTAATTTGATCCAATGTAAGCACAATATTACAGGGTTTGGGGGTGGGTCTTTTGAAGTCATAATACCTAAGTTGAAATCTTGCATCTGCCAAACTCTATGACTTTAGACAGCATAGCCTCACTGATCCTTAGTGTTCCTATCTTTTTAAAAATATATTTTTAAAGATTTTATTCATTAGTTTTAGAGAGAAGGGCAGGGAGAGAGGAAGAAAGGGAGAGAAACATCAGTGAATGGTTGCCTTTTGCATGCCTCCAGCTGAGGACCTGGCTGGAGACCTGACTTGGAACCTGGGTATGTGCCCTGACTGGGAATCAAACCAGAAACCCTTGGGCTCTCAGGTCAGTGCCTATCCATTGAACCACACCAACCAGGGCAGTGTTTCTATCTTTAAATTGAAAGCAACAATTACATGAACCCATATACTTTAATTGATGCATCATAAGCCATTATATGAAAGATTTGTTAATTTATTATTTTTCAGAGACAAGGGAAGGGAGGGAAAGTGGCAGAGAGGGAGAGAAGCATCACTGTAAGGTCGCCTTTCACTTGCCTCCAGCCATGGACCTGGCTGGAGACCTGGCTGGAGACCTGGCTTGCAACCCAGTTATGTACCCTGGCTGGGAATCAAATCAGCAACCTTTGGGTTCCCAGGCCAGTGCCTTTCCACTGAGCCACCAGCCAGGGTTAAAGACTGTAAATTTAACCTTTCTTTTATTACACTTTGAAGCTTCTCCATAATTTTATTCTTATAAATGATACCAGTGTGATCATTATACAGATAGATATAGCATCTCCTTTTCTGATGAGGTTCTTGGAATAAAAATCTAGATTTGGGTTAAAATGTTTGTATAGTTTAAAAATACAGAGGCTTGTTTTGAGGAATAAATGAGATATTCTGTAAAATATCCTTAGCACAATGCTTGGTGTTTAAGAATTGGTCAATGAATGTTAGCTATATTTTTCTCATTGTTTGAAAATAATACTAAACTATATAGACTAGCAATAGGCTGACAGGCAATTTAAAATAGAATAAGGTGCTCCAAGCTGTTATTGGAACTATTTCTGTCCCTTTTATTCCAAGCTGCTACAACTCTTAAAATTTTTCACTTGATTTCCATGTATCAGATTATAATTCCATCCCTATCTAAAGGATAAAATACATACCCACAAATCTTTTCAAGACCAGCTGTTCTCTCTAGCATGAAGAGTAAAAATGGATACCATGGGATGTCTTTAAGATTGTTAGAACTTTTATATAGCTCAGAAAGTCTCTGAAATCTTTCTGTGTTCTTGACAGTGTGTCTTAGAGCTACATTGTTCATTTGATCCTGACTTGCAGTCCAATTCTGAATTTACCCTTTTCCTAGAGACAGTGTCTTAACTAGGCAAACCTTTTGCTCACTGACAATATTGTAAATGTGAAACTTTTATTTTCTAAATCAGCAAATCCTGAGTTGGAAAACTATCCTCTAAATTATATATGAAAAATGAACTGTTCTTTCTTAGGCTCAATTTTCTCTTCAATATGTTATATGTGGTTAAAAGGTGACAGGTAACATTGTCAGTTGTTTCCTTGGAAATCCCCTTAGCCAAATCCACAGGTTTATAGGTACATTTTCTCTTTTTCCAGTTATTGCAGGTGGTAGCCAGGGTAGTGCTCTGACAATAATTACCACAAGTTCTCACTTTCTCTGGCTCTCCAAATCAGCCTCTTCACTGCTGTGTCTGTCTCCACCGATAGTCTCCTTGCTGTCCTGTCCTCCACCGCCATCTTGTCTCAAAACTAATGCTGTGTATTTTGGGTTTGTGTTACTAAAGCGTTAGTACCAATTTCCGTTCTACTTACCTATTTCAGTTTAATTTCTGTATAAAAAACTATTTCTGCCCTGGCTGGTGGCTTAGTGGATAGGTGCCAGTCTGTGAACTCAAAGGTGGCTGGTTCAATGCCCAGCCAAAGTACATAACCAGGTTGCAAGCCAGGTCTCCAACCAGGTCCATAGCTGGAGGCAGGTGAAAGGCAACCATACGTTGATGTTTCTCTCCCTCTCTGCCTCTCTCCTTTCCCCTCTCTCTAAAAATAATACATCAAATCTTTTTAAAAAACACCTATTTCTGAATAATCAAATTCATGGAATCTAGTGGCTGTGACATCATGTTCAAAGTTGCATTCAGGAATATAGATAATTTAACATAAAAATGGAATTAAGACTTTTTAAATTTCCCTAAAGATGGCAAAAAAACAATTAAAAGAAATTTGAATGGAATCATAGATAATAGAAATTCTGGTCAATGAAGGATCTGGGTTTCACAGAAAAATTTACAAGAGGGGACAAGTTTCAACTAATAATAATGTGTTGCTGGAGTTGAGAACATTTTTCGCAGGCTCTCTGGGCAATGCAGGCTTAGATATTAATGATAAAATTACTTTCCCTCTCCTCTAAGTATGTAGGCCTTTATAATTTCTATATTTGTCATTTCATATTTTGAACTATATAATAATTCAGCATAAAAATAGAGATAAGCAAACACTTTAATTTCATTGACTGAAATTTATTAATGTTTTAGCTTCTTTCCTTTATTATATGCAAGTAAAACATTTGATTATGTTACATCTTCAAATATGTCTTGAATTCTGTGTTTAACATTTTATCAAACAATTTCAAATTTTATATGATTGTGTTATTGTTCATTTAACCATTTTCAGTATTGTTATATGGTATGGTATAAAACATAATATAGTTATATTATGGTATTATATACATTATGTATTATGCTATTTCATGTTTATAGTATAAATAATTTTCTATAATCTCCATAAAAAGTCTTCATCTTTATTTATAATTTAATCCCTTAGGAGAAGTTTCTTAGGTATAATGAAATAATATGAACAGCTTAAGTCTCTAAGTATATAATTGACAATTACCTATCCCAAATTATTTTATTGAATTTTTCCTCCCACCAACGTTCAGCAGAGACTATTTCACTGTACACTGGCTAACCCTGAATATTAGCTATTCTCATTTTTGTTAATCTGATAAGAGAAAAAGTCATGCTTTTATTGCATTTCTTATGTTTACTGAGTTGGACTTCATGTGTTCATTAACATTTTTATTTCCTTTTGGGGAGATTATCTTTTGGCATTCATTGTTCATCTTTTCCCTAGAATCTTAGTGTATATATTACATTGTAAAGATATTAACTCTTTAAATAGTATAAATTTTCATTTTGATGTTTATTATTTTTCTTTTACTCAAATTAACTTGTTTTTCTCTTCTGACATCTTCTATTGCTTTAAACATTATAACATTACATATCTTTTGAAAAGTGTAAGTTAACATCTTTAGGTCTAAATTTACTAAAACAAGAAGACAGGTGCTCTGAAGTAGAGTCTAAGGAAATATGTCCCTTTCCACATTTACAGTTGGTAAATGTTTCATTTATTGATAGGACATTGTATTCTATATAGTTTTTTAAATGCCCCCAAAAGCTTGTGGACATCATCAGAAGCACTGTGTACAATAGCAACAAATAAAATTCTGAAAGTATTGGTAAGTTAAATAGTAAAGAAGAAAACAATTAAATTAAAAGCAGTTAGCTGAAAAAATAACTCATTTGTACTCTGAGTACCTCTGGCTTTCCATAAATATAATACGTTGAAGGAAAATAAAATAAATTGTTTTAATTCCAAGCAAAGGAAATCTGAAACCAGAATTCATGGAAAGCATCTCTATACATGATTCTCAACAGCATCAGTCCAAAAATGATGTCCCAATTAAGCCTGGTGGAATATTCATAAGTAAATGCACATAGTGGCTACTACAAAAGCCTTACCTATGTCATAAATGGAATTGCCTGATGACTCTTCATGTAAGCCTAAGGCAAGCAAAATGTGATTTGTGATATTCAGTGTTCATTAGTTAATGACAAGAAAATGTTAACGTGTATGCTGCTTTCAATTTTCTAAAATAATCTGAGGGGTATGTAGGTTTTTAACTGTTAAGGGAATTGCAATTTTCTTGGTCATATTGCCAAAGGGCATGTTGCCATAATGCTCAATAATATTTCCTTCCTTCCTTCCTTCCTTCCTTCCTTCCTTCCTTCCTTCCTTCCTTCCTTCCTTCCTTCCTTCCTTTCTTCCTTCCTCCTTCCCTCTCTTTCTCTCATACTTTCTTTGTTTCTTTCCGCTTAACAAAGTTACTTTAAGTTATCTTGAAAGAGTAAAGAATACCTTATAGAGTGTGGATCCCTGGCATGATCAAAGAAATGCAGTCCCAAAACTAGAAATAAATTTAAAATAATTAAAAACCCATTACTCAGATTTCACAAAAACAGAGATGAGTAAAGCATACAAAAATCACAGTAATATTTGTAAGAATCGTATCAATTTTTTGTTACCCTTCACCTAGATCCTTCTCTACAAATCCTGTAAGTCTCACCGGAACCTCACAAAAGTTTTACCTAAACTCATGTGACTAGGAAATAGTAGAGTTAGGATGTGGACCCAGATCCGTCTTACTGCCAAACCCATGCTCTTAACCGCTGTACTGAACTGTCCCCCTGTGAGTGAGGACAAACTCTGTATTTTCTCTAGAAAAGAAGTAGAATTCTGCTGTTGTGCTTCATCAGTCTCCTGTGTGCCAAGGTGAGTGTGTCAGGTACAGACTTATCTGACGCCTTCGCTTGCTGGCATCATTCCAACTGCCAGTTGACAGCCTGCTAAAGCTCTTAGACCTCCAGTTAACCAGTATTAGAGACTATCTGCATTCCTGGCATTTTTTAGGAAAACCTCAAAATGTGCTTCTCAGTACAGACTGAAGTTCAGTTAAGAAACATGGTGTTTATGGAGAATTGTCTAAAAAAGAAATGAGCCATGTATCCTCTTACAGCCTCTATAACCTATTCTATACAAGCAGTGCTTCATACCTGTACTGTATCAGTTTAATTCTTCCAGGGTAGTTTTACCCCTAAATTTCATTTTAGCAATATGTCAACTAACCTACATCAAATAATTTTATAGGAAATAAAGATATGCCTGGCTGGTGGCACAGTGGATGAGGTGCTGGCCTGCGAACCCAAAGGTTGCTGGTTCAATTCCTAGCCAGGGCACATAACCAGGTTGCAAGCCAGGTCTTCAGTCAGCTCTATAGCTGGAGTCAGGTGAAAGGCAACCATACATTGATGTCTCTCTCCTTCTCTGCCTCTCTCCATTACCCTCTATCTGAAAATGATAAATAAAATATTTTTTTAAAAAAAGATAAGACATTTATTATAAAATTTTGTTTAAAGCATTGCTTTAAACACTCATAAAAAAAAGCTATCTTCTGTCTCAATTTAAACACTCACAAAAAAAAAAAAAAAAGCTATCTTCCGTCTCAGTCCTAGGAATAATAATGTTTCCTTTATGTTTTATTTTAAGGATCCAATTAGTTTATTAAAAATCTTCATAGATTTGTTTTCTGATAAAAGTGATTCTGAATTATTTTCTACACAATATTTATTTTGTGCTTACTGTGTACCAACTACTGTCCTAGGTACTGTGATTTCAGCATTAAAAAAACCATAGCCCAGGTTGTTATGAGGAATACAGACAACACATAGGCAATAAGTCACAGGATGATGATGCCCTATAAAAATGTTATGTGGGTGCCTGTGTGTGTATATATGTACACACACACACTCATTGATACCTTATATACATAGTAAAGTGTCTTTACTGAGCCCGCAATTACTCTTACTTTCACATTTGAATATTAACAATTGATAGATTGTAATTGTTAATTACTAACTTGGAGAAGACTAAAGAAAGACAAAGACATTTGGGTACAGGCAAAAATCAAGGTATGAAAATGAAAATAAATAAAACATTAAATTCCCTAATACTCAAGATAATTGCATTATTATTTTTAAAAATAAATTTTCTGATTTTTTAATACCCACACATTTTTAAAACTAGTATCATGATGTTATTTGTGCCATTTTTCTTCCTGTTCTGTACTTACCATGAACTCTTCATGTTTACTTTTATATTAATGACTCTTTAAAGATGTTAATTTACAATTTATAAAATGAGCAAATCTTTGCCTATTTTTTGTGCTTATTATTTTCTGGTTTGTATTCATAGCTAATTAACCTGTTTTAATATTATGGAAATTAACTTGATATCCTTCAATATGTAGTGAAAATATCTCCAAATCTCTCATATTTCATATTATATGTTTTTATTTTGTCACTTTGGCCAAATAGTTTTTATTTTAATTTTTATCCAATGAGGTATTTATAATTTCTGAGTTTCCTGTATACATTTAATCTCCTACATTTTCTCCTAAGATAAACATTGTTTGATGTGTTTATAGTAAAATTTTAACTACTCTAGAATGTATTTTAGTACTTAATAGGACACCAATACTATTTTCTTTCTCACCAGTAAGCATTTGGGCTACCATTTATGTTCTCAAATAATTGAAATATCTTATTTATATTAAAATACCATATATTCTGTTTATCTCCTCAATTATGTATTCATTTCCACTTATTCATTTGTATCCTATGTCACTCAGTACCTAATTGGTGATTACAATGGGTTTACAGTATGTTCTGACAGATGGTAGAACAAATATGCTCAGTATTTCACTTGTTTATACTTTCCTTGGCTATTCTCCAGCATTATTCTTTAATGTTAAATATAAAATCAAATCATTATATACAATTAAAAACAACTAAACATTATAATTATAATTGAAACTGCTATTTTAAAGCAATTAATTTGAAGAAAAGGATACTGTATGAGGTTTAGGTGCCCCATTCAAAAATTTGGTCATTCCGGTCTAATTTCTCTTATTTTATTTTTATCTTTATTAATACTATTCATATAGACTTTTTCATATAGATTTTGCACTTTTCTTATTAAATATGATCTTATATATTATTAACTCATAACAACTGAATGGAAACATTTTTCTCTTTGTAAGTACTTGTTAAATGAAGAAAATATGTTCTTTTGGCACATTCTTCATGTTGGAATTCCCTTATTATAAAGTTTTTCTAGCAGACCTTTGGTGTTTATAGGTGGTATCTTTAAACAGAAACTTTGTTACTTATGTTTAATATTAATACTATTTCTTTTATATTCTTATTGTCTTCACAAGACTCTAAGGTAGTATTAAATATAAATGCTAAGAGCAAAACTCTCATTCAAGTTTCTGAATTTAAATGTAAAGATTTTAGTGTCTTGTAATTTCTTGTGTAATTGCTATTATTATTTGGTAAATAGTCTTTCTTTAAATAGCTTCCTTCACTTTTTAGGAATGGCAATGCATTTTATTAAATATTTTGAAACTATTAATATGATTTCTTTTTAAAATGTTGGGTGTATTTAATTAGGTTGATAAATGTTCTGATATTAACCCAACGCTCCTTTTCTAGACTATAACATTTTTGTAATTTATTAATTTTTGCTTCAATTACTATATCCTACTTCTAATATTTTATTTCCATTTAATATCTTTATTCAAACTTAAGATCACTTATGGCTTTTAACTTAACATGCACAGCAAGACAGAAGTAGGTTTATAGCTGTGAATATTTAAAACCCAGATTTTATTCTTATAGTATTATTTATTAATTATTGTATTATTTTCCATTTGAACAACTATAACCCTACATTTTCCAACCCTTTATTATGCGAACTATGCAAGCTTCAAAAAATAACTTGGGGAGATTTCCTTCTGTGATCTAAATAGGGTCAGAACTATTAATATTTCCTAGAATTCATGTAGGCCTATGAAATTATCTAGGCCTAGCACTTTGTTGAATGGTAGCTGTTTAATCATCTTTCTAATTCTACAATAATTGGTCTTTTCAGATTTTCTACTTCTTGTATTGTTTTGGCAATATAAGTTTTCAAAGAGAGCATCTATTTTTGGGGGGTTTTTGTTTTATGTTATTTTATAAAGTTCCAGAATTATTTCTTTTCTTTTTAAAAAACTCTTCTTGATCCCTAGCTTGGTCTCTTTCTCGTTCCTTTTTTTCCCTCAATCTATGTCTGTAAACTTATCTCTGACAAAGTGAAAACAGATGAGATCAAAGGCATTTCATCTTTGCTTTTGCCCTCCCCACCCTGCCATTGTATAATAACAATAGGCAGGACCCTGACCTGGCATTGACATCACTCCAGTGTATTTGCTCATTTTTATGGCAATGGATAGGACAAATTGATGATGTAGATTTATTACTTCTCTCGATTTGGGTTTTTGTGTCAAATAACAATGATAAGCAATCATTTAGAAAGAAAAATGTTTTGATTTGACCAAAGACTTTACCAAGTTATTTAATTCTGATATTTATTAACCATTTTTATTTTACAATACCAGACAAATTGACAGTAAATGAAGAACAGTTTTTGGGAGTAGTAATTACTACAAAACCACTTTGGAATAGTATGTTCTATATTATTTATTTCAAAATAAACCTTTCTTTATAACAATATCACAAAATACTCTGCATTTGACCCTTCAGATGACAGGTAAACCATTTTCATCACTGGATGCGTTTCCATTGCCCAGCTGTCTCCTTCCTGGAAGAGTTGTCATTTTTTCTGGTCATGTCTATGTTTATCTGTGGACATTTTGTCAGTGGTTTTTGGAAATGTTGAGTCATCTGGGAACTCCATGCACAAGAAAATGTTATCTAACCTCCACAGTTAAACCTCTGTCTGCTAAACCTGTCATTCTCTGGAACACAATGGGATTGATTTTTTTTTTTTTTCTCTTTAACCCTCCTTTTTTGGAAGTACCAGTTATGTATAAGAAATTCAGTAAAAGAACTATTGTAGTGTATGTATTAAGTACACTTAATCTGAAATTTATTTTTTATCAGGGTGTCATGGGTTGCAACATTGGTACATGTGTGCAGAGGTTTCCCATTGTTAGGTACATGCCAGTAGCATTAGTCAAAATACTTTGTGGTCTCCCTTTTAGAATTTTACTGATCCATGTAAACTCATTTGTGGGTTATACTTGGGTGAGTACTTTAATTTCCTTGAATTTCTAATCTGTAAAATAGGGATGTTAATGCTTACTCTATTTACCATCAGTAGGCTGAAAAAATATTTATAAAATATAAATAAAACACAGATATTTGGAATGATACCATCTGGATGCTACGCAACTGTGATTTTGTAGGGGGGAAAACTGTTGCCTTCTTCCTTCTATGTTCTTTGACTTGCCTAATAACTAAATTAACATTAAACATATTAACAGAAGAAAGACAAACTTTAAAGCCATATGTACAGACGCTTATAGATATATGAGACTCAAAGAAGAGACCAAAACTAACTATCTCTCTCTCATTCTCTCTCCCCCCACCCCTACACACACACACACAATGTCTGTGAAGAACTGACAACACAATGAAGCTTGGACTTGGGATAGTAAATTAGTAAAGTTATAAAGGATGTTCATGCAGCCTTCTTGGCCTTGAACTCCCTACACCAGGTAATAAGGATGTATCTCTACCTTTCAGTACAGCATATGTGCACAGGCTGTTTGTTAAGTAACTTTAATTCAAAATAACCAATATGCCAAAGTGGCGCATTTTGGTGCACCCTGCCATGAATCCCATCAATTTGTAAATGTCATGCCTAGAGGGGATAAGTAGTGATGGAAAAATAAAAACAAAAATGCTTTTATCTGCGTAATCAAATTTCAGGTGAATCAATCAATAATTTCCTGTGGTGAGAACTTGAAAATATAGCTAAATGTATTTATTCCTTTTCATTCCATTTCATTTTTTTTCATTCCTTCTTCCAAAATCAAGTTGTTGTTTTTTTATTTTTATTTTATTGTTGTTGTATTACATCCATCCCTTTTTTCCTCCCCTCTGTCCCCTTCCCCACACACCCACTCCCCCATAAAGTCAATCCCACTTGTTGTCCATGTCCATGGTTCTTCCATTCTAGTTCCTTGACTAAACTGCTCCTCTTCTTTGCCTCCTCTTCCCCCCTCCCCGCTCTCCTACACCCACTAAAGGTCTATTCATTGTATTCATATATCTGGTTCTATTTTGCTTGTTTGTTTGTTTTGTTCATTGTTGTCCTGTAATGGGTGAGATCATATGGTATTTGTCATTCACTGACTGGCTTATTTCACTAAGCATAATATTCTCCAGTTCCATCCATATTGTTGCAAAGGTTAGGAGTTCCTTCTTTTTTCTCTGCTGTGTAGTAATCCATTGTGTAAATGTACCAAAGTTTTTTGATCCAATCATCCACTGATGGGCACTTAGGCTGTTTCCAGCACTTGGCTATTGTAAATAGTGCTGCTATGAACATAGGGGTACATAGGGTCTTATGAATTGGTGTTTCAGGGTTCTTCGGGTATAGTCCAAGTAGTGGAATTGCTGGATCAAAAGACAGTTCCATTTTTAGTTTCTTAAGAAAACTCCATACTGTTTTCTATAATGGCAGCACCAGCCTACATTCCCACCAACAGTGCACCAGGGTTCCCTTTGCCCCACATTCTTGCCAACACTTGTCGTTTGCTGATTTGTTGGTGATTGCCATTCTGACAGGTGTGAGGTGGTATCTTATTGTGGTTTTAAATTGCATCTCTCTGATGGCTAGTGATGTTGAGCATTCTTTCATATGCCTTTGGGCCCTTTGTATATCTTCCTCAGAGAGTTGTCTGTTCAGATCCTTTGCCCATTTTTTAATTGGGCTGTCTGTCCCCCTGGTGTTGAGTCACATTAGTTCTTTATATATTTTGGATATCAAACCCTTGTCTGAGGTATCATTGGCAAATATGTTTTCCCATACAGTTGGTTCCCTTTTAATATTGCTGGTGTTTTCTTTAGCTGAACAGAACCTTCTCAATTTGATATAGTCCCATTTGTTGATTTGTTCTTTTATTTCCTTTGCCCTTGGGGAAGTATCAGTAAACATATTTCTGCATAGGATATCAAAAATTTTACTGCCCATGTTTTTCTCCAGGACCTTTATGGTAGCACTGCTTATGTTTAAATCCTTTATCTTGAGTTTATTCTGGTATATGGTGTAAGTTGGTGGTCTAGTTTTATTTTTTTGCATGTTGCTGTCCAGTTCTCCCAACAGACACCACTTGCTGAAGAAACATTTTACTTCATTTTATGTTCAAATATTAATTGACTATAGAGTCCTTGGTTTATTTCTGGGCTCTCTATTCTTTTCCATTGATCTATATGTCTATTCTTATGCCAGTAGCAGACTGTTTTGATTACAGCAGCCTCATCATATAGTCTGATGTCTGGTATTGTGATTCCCCCTACCTTGTTCTTCTTTCTCAAGATTACCATGGCTATTTGTGGGCATTTTTGGCTCTATATAAATTTTTGAAGTATTTTTTCTATCTCTTTGAAGTATGTCATTGGTATTTTTGGGGGGATTACATTGAATCTATAGATTGCTTTGGGTAGTATGGACATTTTAATGATGTTAATTCTCCCTATCCATGAACATGGCATATGCTTCCATTTATTTTTATCTTCCTTAATTTCTTTCTTCAGTGTTCTGTAGTTTTCTGAGTATATGTCTTTTACCTCCTTGGTTAAGTTTATTCCTAAAAACTTTATTTTTCTTGTTGCTATGGTAAATGGGACTTGCTTTCTAGCTTCTATCTCTGATGTTTCATTATTGGTATACAAAAATGCTTTTGATTTCTGAATATTGACTTTATATTCAGCTATTTTGCTAAATTTGTTTATTAGGTCAAGTAAGTTTTTGGTGGGGTCTCTTAGGCTTTGCATGTACACTATCATGTCATCTGCAGATAATGACAGTTTTACTTCCTCCTTTCCAATTTGGATACCTCTGATACCTTTTTCTTTTCTGATAGTTATGGCTAGAACTTCCAAAATGAATAGAAAAACCTTGTCTTGTTCCTGATCTTATGGGGAAAGCTATTAATTTTTGCTCTCTAAGTATCATGTTGGCTTCAGGTTTCTCATATATGGCCTTTATGATGTTGAGGTATGCTCCATCTATTCCCATTTTGCTGAGTGTTTTTATCATAAATGGTTACTGTATTTTATCAAATGTTTTTCAGCTTCTATTGATATGATCATATGGATTTTGTCTTTCATTTTGTTGATGTGGTGTATTATATTTATTGATTTGGGGATGTTGTACCATCCTTGCATCCCTGGGATGAAACCCACTTGATCATGATGTATGATCATTTTAATGTATTGCTGGATCCAGTTGGTGAATATTTTGTTGAGAATCTTAGCATCTATGTTCATCAGAGATATTGGCCTGTAGTTTTCTTTCTTAGCTGTGTCTTGACCTGGTTTTGGGATTAGAATAATATTGACCTCATAGAAAGAGTTTGGGAGTCTTCCCTCTTCCTGGATTTTTTGGAATAGGTTGAGAAATTTGTACACTTCACCCAGGTTGTCATATTTCTTGTCATATAGTTGTTTGTAGTAGTTTCTTACAATCCTTTGTATTTCTGAAGTATCAGTTGTGATTTCTCCTCTGTCGTTTCTGATTTTGTTTACTTGTGTCCTTTCTTTTTCTTGATGAGTCTGGTTAAAGGCTTGCCAATTTTGTTTATATTTTTAAAGAATCAGCTCCTGGACTTGTTGATTCTTCAAACTGTAGTTTTGGTCTCTAAGTTATTTAATTCTGCTCTGATCTTGATGATTTCATTTCTTCTACTTGCTCTGGGCTTTGTTTGTTGTTGCTCCTCTAGTTCTTGAAGCTTTATGATTAGCTTGTTTATATAAGCTCCTTCTATTCTTTTTAGGTAGGCCTGTATTGCTATGAATTTCCCTCTGAGGACTGCCTTTGCTGTGTTCCATAGGTTTTGGACTGTTGTGTATTTATTGTCATTTGTTTCCAGAAACTTTGATTTCACCTTTAATCTCACTGTTTACCCATTCCTTACTTAAAAGCATGTTGTTCAGTCTCCATGAGTTAAGAGTGTTTTTGTTTTTTTCCCTTGAAGTTGTTTTCTAGTTTCAATCCATTGTGATCTGAGGAGATGCTTGGAACGATTTCAATTTTCCTGTATTTGTGGAGGCTTGTCTTGTGGCCTACCATGTGGTCTATCTTAGAGAATGTTCCATGTGCATTTGAAAAGAATGTGTATTTTGCTTCTTTGGGGTGAAAGGTTCTGTATATATCAGTTAAGTCCATTTCCTCTAGAGTGTTGTTCAATACCACAATATCCTTTGTGAGTTTTCTTTGTTTGTAAGGTCTATCCATTGTTGATAATGCAGTATTAAAATCCCTTACTATTAGTGTGTTGCTGTCTATATCCTTCTTGAAGTCCTCCAAGATTTTCTTTAAAATTTGAGAGCTCCTATGTTGGGTGCATATATGTTTACCAGAGTTATATCTTCTTGATGGATTGTTCCCTTAAGTATTATGAAATGTCCTTCTTTGTGTCTTTTTTATGACCTTCATCATAAAATCTAATTTGTCTGAAATAAGTATTGCTACTCCAGCCTTTTTTTCATGCCCATTTGCTTGATATATATTTTTCCATTCCTTCACTTTCAATCTGTGTTGATCTTTTGTTCTGAGGTAGGTCTCTTGAAGACAGCATATATGTATAGGGTCATGTTTTCTTCCATTTAGCTACCCTATGTCCTTTGATTGGTACATTTAATCTGTTTACATTTAAGGTTATTATTGACTGATATTTATTGACATTTTTCCCCTTTGTACCTGTGTTCCTCTCTGGTTCTCTCTGTTTCTTCATTTTTTTAAAGCAGACCCTTTAGCATTTCTTGCAATGCTGGTTTGGTAGAGATGTATTCCTTTAGTCTTCTTTTGCCTGGGAAACTCCTTATTTCTCTTTCTATTTTGAATGAGAGCCTTGCTGGGTAGAGTATTCTTGGTTGCAGGCCCTTGTTTCCCATTACTTGGGATATTTTTTGCCATTCCCTTCTGGTTTGTATTGTTTCTGTTGAATAATCATTTGATAACATTATTGGAGCCTCCTTATATATGTTATTTGCTCTTTTTCTCTTGATGCTTTTAGGATTCTCTCTTTGTCTTTGGAATTTGCTGTTTTAATTATAATATGTCTTGGAGTGTGTCTGTTTGGATTCATCTTCATCGGGATCTTCTGTGCTTCCTGAACTTGAGTAACGTTTTCACTCATTATGTTAGGGAAGTTTTCTATCATTACTTTTTTTGAGTAGGTTTCCATTCCTTGTTTCTCTTCTCCTTCTGGTATCCCTGTGATACAGATAGTATTGCATTTCATGTTGTCTTGCAGCTCTCTTAAAACCTCTTCATTCTTGTTCAGCCATTTTTCATTCTGTTGCACTGCCTTGGAATATTTTTCTATGTTGTTCTCCAGCTTGCTGATCTGATCCTCTGCTTCCTCTAGCCTGCTGTTAATTCCTTCTACTGTATTCTTCAATTCAGAAATTGTATTCTCAGTTCCACCTGGCTCTTACTGATAGTTTCTATGTCCTTTTTAATGCTGGGGTAGTTCTCAGTAAGTTTCTTGTAGCTTCCTTGGAATTCTTTCTTGGAATTCCAGTTCCCCTGGAGTTGTTTGTAGTTTTCTTTGAGCTGGCTGAGCTCATTGAGCTTTTCTATCATCATTCTTTTGAATTCCATATCTGATAGTTTGCTTGCCTCTGTTTCATTTAGTGATCTTTTTGGGGATTCCTCCTTTCTTTTAAGTGATGAACTATTTATTTTTCTCCCCATGTTTGGGTTTCATTGTAATGCAATCAGACTGTGATCAGCTGCCAGGCTAAGGGACTGCTAGGCTGGAAGGATTGATTTAGTTGTAATCCTATTGGTCTGTGATTCTCAGCCAGGCTCAGATGCAGCTTGGGGTGACAGACAGATTCAGCTGTAAATCAGTGAATGAGCTACCAAACTCAGACCCTGCTGGGCTAGACAGAGATTCAATTGTAATCCAATGGATCAGCCGCCAGCTCAGATGCAGCTTGGTGGGATAGATTCAGATGTAAATCAATGAATCTGTGATCAGCTGCCAGGCTCGGCACCACTGGGCTAGGCAGCAAGATCCAATTGTAATCCAATGAATCTGTGATCAGCCACCAGATTCAGGTGGTGCTGGGCTTGACTGAAAGATTCTGTTGTAATCCAATGAGTTTGTGATCAGCTGCCAGGCCCTTGGGTTACTGGACAGGATAAACCAACTCAGCTGTGAACCAGTGAATCCATGATCAGCCACCAGGCTCACTTGCAACTGTACAATGCTGACTGACTGACCCAGCTGTAAGTCAGAGAGTTTGTAATCAGCCGCCAGGTCCAGGCACTGCTGAGTGAGCGATAGCTCTTCAGGTGCCAACTATTGTATCTATGCTCAGATAGGGCAGAGCAGGAGAGGTTTATTTAGATGTAAATTAAAGAATTGTGATCAGCAGCCAGGGTCTGGCACCAGTGGGAGTGGAAGATTGCTCCTAGTGGGCGGAACTATGAGGACCCTCTTAGGGAAGCCGCTTGGTGCAGTGCAGTCCTCAGGAGGTGTGGGCGATGAGTCAGCACCGGGACCCCCTCAACTGCCTCCCCACTTCTCTCCTCCAAGCCACCACCGCAAACTCTTCCCACATGTCTCCAGTCCCCTCTGCCTTCTGCTGGAGCCCAGGGTAGGTGGGGGCCAATGTATTTTCATTGTGTTCACCCTCGTAGTTCTCTGTCTCCAGCGCTCTCAGGGTAGCAAACTTCACGGCTTTCCACCCTTCTCAGCTGGATGCTTCTCTCCTCTCCACTGTATTGCTGTAGCTGGGACACCTAGCTGGGGGACCAGATCCCACCTTCTCAGGTGGAGCCCCCAGCTCTGTCCCTTTGGTTGCTGCCTCCAGTAGGGGCCCAGCCAGCCCTCTCATGTCTCCGCGATTCCTACCAGTCACATTGTGATGAAGCGTCCTCTTCTGTTCTGCCCATGGTTATAAGATTTCTTTCCAGCTGGTGTTCTGTTGGTAATTCCAGCTGACATTTTCTCCAAAAAGTAATTCCAGATGAGACCTGGGAGGACATTGGTGTAGCTCCACTTACTCCTCTGTCATCTTGCCCAAACCATCTAAAAATCCAAAGTCAAGTTTTTAAAACATGGAAATTATATGCTTGTATCCAGTAAATTGAACTGATTTTAATTCAGGAACCCCATCATCTAATCCTTCCAAAATCTGGATAAAAAAATTATTTCTTATTGTTTTCACAGTTTTCAATTGCTATCCCCACTGAGTCCTTTTTCTTGAACATTTGTGTTTTGAATACAATGGTCTCTTTTGAAAGTATTGAGCCAACGTCAATATAATTAAAACAGTTTGTGCTGCTGATACTTTCAGGACAGAACATGTATTACCCAAAAGGCTTACCTGCGGATGTGTGTTTGAAGTACATACTCTTGGATCTCATTACCCTCTGGGCTTCAGGACATGGGTGAGGGCCAGTCACCTGTGCTTGCTAAGCCTTCTAAGGTCAGCTCTATATCTCTCATGTTCTTAAAACAAACCCATTTTACCTATTTTACCCTCCACATTCCAACTACCTACTAACTAATCCTTGAAGGAAAAAAAAAAAAAAAAAAAAAAAAAGGAGACAATGAAAGCATGAATGGTTCCTACTGCTTTTATTTTGTCTTTTTAATAATGAGCATAGTTTTCTGTTGTTGTACTTGGATTTTTATTTGAATAGACTCTCCTTCATTCATTGGTGATTGTGATATAGAAATAATATGAACTTTTAATTTTAATTCAATCTCCTATTTCAGCAAACAGCCAACTCAAAATACCCATCTTCTTGGAGAAGTAGCATACCTATTTATCACCATAAAAACACTAAAGCTTGAGTTCTTCTGAATTTTAGTCCCCTTTCTTCCCTAAAGATGCCTGGTAAGACTTTTCCTTGATCATCCTCATCTTCATCATCTAGTGAGTCCATTATAATCACAATACCAAGTTTACTTTCAGAGTAGTGAATCTCCTAGGCAACAATGTTCCTGTTGTTTTCAGGGCTCTTCTATTTGCTTTCATCTTTGTCTTTGAAAGGTTCGGGTCTGTGTCTTTCTCAGAGTCTTGGTAAAACAAGATCTTAAATTTGTTGTGTGGGAAAGGACTGCAAATAAATAAATACCTTTTTTTTTTAATTTAGGAATTTAAGTTCCTTTCTGAGAAAGGTACTTAATACCGAACCATTTTTCCCATCTCTATGTTTTTTTTTTTTTTTCAGATTTTTTAGACTTTTAATTTCTTCCAAATTTACTTGTACCCTTATTCTGTTTCAGGGTTAATTAAGTTGACTTTCAAGGTACAAACCAATGTTTCTAATTTTCTTGGCCTCTTTGAATCCTTGTGAGAACAGGATCGTGTGTAGACTTTGAATCCTTATGAGAACAGGAATGTGTGCAAACTTTTGGATCCTTATGAGAACAGGAGTGTGGGTGCAAACCATGGAAGATGGAATTTTTTAAAGTAATTGGCCCTTAGGCATTCAGATAACAAATCATGACTCAGTATATGAGTCATGAGTTTCTAATGTATTTTTCCTCATTCTTAAACTTGCTAGACAGGATTATCATTCCTCAAATAAAGGATTCCTTAAAATAATGATATTCAAAGCATCCATTGTCAATTTTAGAAATACAAATTATCTATCAGATCCACCTGCTGAATTAGTAGCTGGGCGTGCCATCAGCTTTGAAACATTCCCTCCAGAAGGTATGATAGGTGAAGATGTGTGATTTAATTTTTGTGGGATATATTAAAACATAATTTTTGTTTATTTACTTGGCTGTGCTTTATTTGTTTCCTTGTGGTGTAATTCAGGAAAATAGAGTTTTTTTAATCTGTAAATTGTATAGTCATTTGGTTATCTCTTTTAGGTATATTGAATAAAAGGAAGGCTCATAGATTTTTATTATTATTCATACAATGAGTATTTTCCCTGCTTTGCTAATGAGGAAAAGTGGAGATGGTTTTGCTGCTATCACCTTGGAAGCATCCCTTTAGGGTCATGGCCTTAAGAGGAGGTTATACATAAAACAGCTGGCTTGTAATATATTTGATTTTGCTATTTAAATATTTAGTGTCATCACATACAAATGTTCAGTCCTGGAAATGCAAATTATATAAAAACTAATAGGGATCTTGATAATTTGGGAAGGTACTGATGTCACTACTGTGCCCACCAACACACTGATCTGATAACTTTGAAGGACCCAAGAGAAGGCATATGTTCAGGTGAAGCCATTTGCTACTGGCCTGGAAGGCTCAAATTCTTCCTGTGTTTTTTCTCCCAGTGCCTTCCGCCTGTGGGATGTCCAGGTCCTGGTGATAAGCTGTTGTTCCTCCATTTAGCATTTCAGTTTTAATTTAGCCAAATTTCGTAGATCATGGTTACCCTCACTTTGATCATTTTCTTTCTGTATTTCTTTAAGAGCAACACACTACTGTCTGTGACAGATTCTGTCATTCATT
This sequence comes from Noctilio leporinus, assembly GCA_004026585.1. Classification (NCBI taxonomy): domain Eukaryota; kingdom Metazoa; phylum Chordata; class Mammalia; order Chiroptera; family Noctilionidae; genus Noctilio; species Noctilio leporinus. Next base: position 40,125 of record PVIW01001452.1, on the reverse strand, counting down.
TGGGGGGAGTGTAATCTGACTTATTTATTTTAATGTTTTTATTAAATTTATTGTGGTAACATTCATTAATAGGCTCATATAGGTTTCAAATTTACAGTATGTTTTTTCTTTTTAAGGAAAAATGAAAGTATAAAATTTAAATATTGTGACAATTAATATCTCCATGGCAAAAAATAAACATTTTTTTTATTAGTTAAATTAACACCTATTGATATTTTGATTTGCTGTTTGTCACTAGGATTTGTAATTTAAATCAAAGTGGTCCTTAGCTGGAGGCAGGTGAAAGGCAACCATACATTGATGTTTCTCTCCCTTTCTTCCTCCCTCCCTGCCCTTCTCTTTGAAAATTGTAATAAATAAAATCTTTTAAAAAAATCATGAAGTGAATTCTGAAAAATAGTTTACTATGTCACTGTCATATTGAAAGGCAAGTCTCCACGACTTTGTTCTTCATAGGAATAATCATTTGTAACTGGCAATTCAGAGGAACAATTTATGGAGACATTAACACATTAAAAAAAGTAATCTATATGAAAGTTTACATAAAAATATTCATTGCTTTTGGCTATGTCTCTAAACTTAATCCAGGTTGTGGGGATATAACTAAATAGGAAAGTGGATATCTGTCTTGATTCTCTCTAGTGATCTCATTTCCTAAATATTGGTGATGAATGTTAGAGGAATACTTCTAGTGATATTATTTTCAACTTGGTTTGGAAATCAATCCCTATTACTTATTTCTTTGCACTCAAAACAAGTCACGCTGAACTAAGACTTATTATAACAATGCAGCTTGTAGGGTTGTCATAATCCATGAAAAATGGAATGTTCCTGGTACCTCTGCCACCTGCCAATGACCAGAGTTGTGATACCTTCACATGTACTTATAGAAAGTTGGAATGTAGAAATCCCTAGATCTCATCAGCTGGCAACAAAATTAAATTATAGGTCATTTGATACCCCAATTAAAGACTGCAAATTTACATCTCTCCAAATGAGCATAAATGCAATTTCTTCTACTTCATCACTCTCTTGCATGCTATATCCCAGCATGCCCAGGGTTGCTTATTCATGTCCAAGAAGTTAGTCTTGATTATTTTATCTTACTGATGAAATCAGTACTCAAATATATTTTCACATAGCTGAAGGGACCACACAATTCCTACCAAAAATTCTGGGTGTTTCATTAAATGCCACCACCTGCTGCAGTATCATGACTGCGCACAGATAGTCTGGTTAATTTACCTTTTTCCAATTTTGTTGCTGCCTTATCTACTATGGGTCAGATTAGTATCCCCAATGCCTTCTGTCACAGCATTACTCCATGTGTTCACAGATGCTCTTGTCCGCTGACTTGTTCAGGATTTGATGGCCACCCATCCTCACAGAGCCTCTTCCAGTTCTGCCCTGCCTGGTCTGTGCTGGACTGATGACAGACTAGAAAACTGTTATTCCTTTCCCCAGTGTCACACAGTTGTCATTCACTATACTCTCCCTAAAACTTCTCTAGACTACCTGGTTTAGCTGGGTTAGAATACCAATTATATCTACCTTATTCTTTTTTTAAGATTTTACTTATTATTTTTAGAGAGAAGGGAATAGAGACAGACAGAGGAAGAGAAACATCGATGTATGGTTACCTTTCACCTGCCTCCAGCCACAGACCTGGCTGGAGACCTGGCTTGCAACCTGGTTATGTGCCCTGGCTGGGAATTGAACCAGCGACCTTTGGGTTTACAGGTCGGCTCCTTATCCACTGTGTCACCAACCAGGGCCTATCTATCTTACTCTTATACCCAGCACTTCCTGCTGATTTTCTAAACCCTAGGATTAAGCTTAAGTCACCAGTCCATGTTGTCTTTATGTTGAGATTCCTCATGGGACCCCTGTTTTTAAGAATTACTTGCAACTATCCCAAGAATCAGACATAGTTAAGCAATGTTGATCCTCAAATGGAAAGAAAGTTGCTTTGGTCTATGCCAGTGGAAAGATTCTTACAGATTCCTGAGGGAGGGGTATTGAACAATTTGCTTGCCAGACAACACCAAACAAGTACTTGCCTTTGCCTGATCAAACTGACCTCGGTTCAGTTGTGCTTTCTCCACTGGCCTTAAGTAAGCTTAAATGGGTGCTTGCCTTATGTAACTAAAACACAGTGTTAGCAGAACCAATGGAGTGTGTGCACCAGTGTTATGAACAAAGACCTCCCCTCCATAAAAATAGCAATTTTCATTCTTCATCTAATGCCTTGCCTACCCTGAGCAGTCTATAACACAATGAAGAGATACAGCAGAAGATCTGACTGTAACCACTTACCTACTGAAGAGTTTTAATGATCAGTAATTTTTAAAGCCACGACTTTATCTCCACTACTATATGGGACAACATTGAACAGTTGGCTAGAAATTGCCAGTTGCTAATAATAAAATTTTTCCTCTAAAACTCATAAAATTTGTTAATAGTCAAAGTTCTGTGATATAAGAATAAGGACCTGGCACTATTATTTTTGAAATGTGTTAACCTCCTTATTCTTATTCAAGTCAAATAAACTCTATGCTTTGGTTTTATCTTCATATCAGTTATGAGTTGTTTCAATTACAGAATGAAAGGTTAATATAAAATATTAAGCATAGACTGGCATAGGTAGGCTCTTAAATGCTCATCTGTTGCATTAAAAAAAAAAAAAAACTAATTTCTTTGTCAACTTCAACATCATCTTGGGTCATGATTTATCGAGAGTGAGTAGCAAAGTTACCTGTGGGGGACCCCCAATCCGGAGAGATCCCTTGGTGCTATGGATGAAACGAAGACTTCCCAGGCAGCTTGTGCAAGGGCGGAAGGCTGGCTGGTGTTCTGGGAGACAAAAGCCTTGATAACCTTCCTCCAATGTCTTTTATTGAGTATGGTAAGCTGAAGGGCATATAGCATGCTTATAAAGCTCCTCAATCAATGTTAAATAGTGCTAATTACAGGTATTGTTCAGGGAAAACATTTGAAGGAACAGGGTAACATTTGAAGGAACACTAACATCTCCTTCAGGTCAGGGTGTGTTGGACACAAAGATTTTAGATGGCCATAAAAATAGGGAGGGTGAGTTCACTTCTGGGTTAAGGTTTAACATCTACTTCTGGTATAATAAACCAATCAAGGGAGGTTAAAGCATAGGGCAAGCTTCAAAAGTTGTATGGAATGTTCTTATGGCCAGATTCTCACTGGGGGTTCCTGGCTACAGCATTGAGGCCTGTATGCGCCTAGCTTTCCCAGCTTTTCAGTCAGGCCTTACAGGCTTGGCCTGGCCTGCACAGGGCTCCATGCCCTGACACCTTCCCAGGGGGACCCCAACAGACATCATTTAGGAGTCAAAATGTTTCTAAACTAAGAGACAATCAAAATTATTGAAGTTCTCTTCTGAATAGGGTTCTAATACTCTCCTACCGGAACTTTATTTAAATATCCTTGTCACATATCTCTTTTTCACAAATCTGTAACAAAATTTTGAGTAACAACAGACCTGCTTATCTGTTCTCTTTCCTTTTTTAATGTTTCCATTATGATTTCCAGCTTTCAAGGCTCAGCAGAAAAAGGGCCACTCCTTTTTCAAACCTTGCCCATTGTCATGAGAACCATTACCAGGAATGAAACATTTTCAGCCTGACACTAAAAAGCAAGATAAATAACATATATCATTGTAAGCTGCTGCACTAAAGATGTTCCAAAATTCCCATTGCTCACTATTCCTATAATTTACCTGTCAACAGCTCTATTTATTTGGGGATTATTTTTATGGGTTATTGTCTATATGTAGGCATAGATGATAAGGCCACACACATTCATCTGGAGTAAACAGAACTATAAATTACATATAGTTTTAAACGTAAAATGATAAAAGATCCTAGAAAAGCAGAGCTTCTCCTTTTTTGTGAACTCAGCAGATCATGAATGAATTGGTAATGCTTGGAAGTATCCAAGACCATGCAGCAGGGCCGCTGCTATCAGTAGAGATGCTGTCACTGAACCATTTTAGAATGGCCCAGCAAACGGTTTCCTGTAACACTGTAGCAGGGCTGCCCCAGGAGCTCTGTGATGTCCTCAGACAGTGATGTGGTTTTAGCAGGCCCAAGGCTAATGTACCAAGGTTCTCTGCTGAGTGATCATGTGTGGTAGTTTATGAAAGGGCCTTGTGATCAGTAAAGAACTAATCTTCTCAGTTACTAAATTCAAGGAACAAGGCATCTCAGTTCACTTAAATGTTTTAGATTTAATTGATTGAAGGTGTGGGAGTCTGCTGCCCTACCAGGCACAAAATGGCAAAGGTACTTTTTCACACTTGGAAAATGCTTATAGTCTGTTGCCATTTGGGGAATGCAAGGTATTTCTATGAAGTGTTTTGATAATAATAATAATAATAACAACAACAAAGCTCTGAATATCAGTTCCTAGAAGACATGGATGAGAAAATTAGGGCTACAAATTGTAATATATTCAATTTATAAAATTCCCTTTGCGAATCACATAGATTTCAACAAATTGCCTGTCACCCTTAATTTAGATATTGAAACTGGTAAAGACAGGGATCTTTTAAACAGTTACTAGATTCTAGAGTATTTTTCTATAGATATGTGTATTTCCTACATTTTCTTCAAATCAGATCATTAGTCTGAAAAGGAAAATGACATTTTTTTAAAAAAGATTTTTATTATTTCCAGAGAGAGAGGAAGGGAGAGAGGTAGAAAGGGAGAGAAACATCAATGTATGGTTGTCCCTCACCTGCCTCCAGTCACAGACCTAGCTGGAGACCTAGCTTGCAACCTGGTTACGTGCCCTGGCTGGGGAATCAAACCAGCTACCTTTGGGTTTGCAGGCCAGCACCTTATCTACTGTGCTACCATCCAGGGCTCAGAAAAATGACATTTTTATCAAAGGGTGAATTATTAAATGTAACATTTTCTGGGATAATTTATTATATATATAGTGTATTGATAATAGTGAAGGCAAGTAAAACACAGAAAAATATTTTTAGGTTATAAAATTGAGATTGTCTTTGATACCAATGTGAATATATTCAAAATTTCTTATCCCTTCTTAAGCTTTTCTCCTACAAGTGTATATTACCACTTATTTTCTAATTCTTTGTCTCTTTTCTGTTATTTCCTATTTTCTTGTTCTTAGAACGGACTGAAGTTAATTGGGTTAAATGTAATTTTAGAGTAAAAAGTTTCTTGTCTATTGAAATCTATAAGAATTATATAATATAAAATGTAACTCAACAAGAGGTTCATACTTTGTTAAATGATTTGTTTTACATTTTTATCACAGTACATGAAATGTTTATCATTATTTCATAGGAAAGAGAGAATTTAAAACCTGTTTTGATGTCACTCTATACATGACTATGGAATTTCGCAGTTCAGGGGACCTAGCGTGGTCTGGATGTTCACTTGACAGCATTGCAGGATAGAATTTACATACTGGCAGGATGGTTCAAAGAGGTGGTATTTAATATTCCTTCCAACCCCCAAATATTTTAATTACTAGATTTTTAGTCATTAAGGGGGATTTTTATAAGTACTGAATATTTCTTTCCATTACAGAGACAGTGTATTATAAATATTTTAATGAAGACTCTCCTGTTAATCATTTATCATTGCCAATATTATTTTTATTATTTTTTGAATATATTGACATCAATAAGGGTGATGTTTTAAAAAGATGCCTTATATGTGGGATAGCCATTTCATTCAAACTAAGAAACTCTAGTTTTGATATTTAGCATATTCTCTACTGTTATCACCAGGTAAAAATTTATTAAAGCAAAACAAAAAATGATTACCTACCATATTTCAGGTGTATACTTTAGTATAAACATTTTAGACAATATCTAAAATGTTATTTTCAACTTCAAGGGGCTCACAATATTAGGGAAATGAACAGAGGAAACATTCATATCTGCAAAAGGAGTTAAAGAAGGTAAAATTCTGGCTGAAAATAGAACACATGGTATTCTACCAGGCAGAAAATAATCTAAGCAAGTGATCAGAGTATGCAGCACCAAAGAGGCAAGAAAGAGCTTATCACATTCACAAAATTTAAAGAGTTCCTATCCTCTAGGGTTTATGAATTATAGTAGGAGGAGTTCTATCCACTCTCCTTTTTCCTATGTCTTTCCCCTTCCCTTCCTTTCTTATTATTATTGCTTTTGGCCTTCGGTTTTATAGTTTGTCCCAATTGCCCTTGCTCTTCATGGTAGTAATAGATGATTCCTACCATCATTACCCTCACCACCACCCCCACCATCACTAGCAACTCCAGATTAGTTTACTTAATTATGAAATCAAAATCCACAATAATGTACTGAGCAGAAGCATTTTTGAAATAGATTATTTTTTCAGGAAAGGACCCCTTTCATCTTCTAATATGGTAAATTATTCCTTAGAACTAAAAACTGAATAGACAAGAAATTTAGGGAGAAGGTTTTGTAAAATAAATGTCTTCTCTGCGGTGGCTTACACAGATCCAGGGGATACTGGGTGAATACATGACTTTTCACTAGTCTTTATAACTAGACATTGCAAAGAACAACAATTCACTTCTAAGTAACAGTGTATGTATATTTGATCTATATAGGAGAAACATTGTATAAATGATGCAAGAATCTTTACCATCTAAGAAAACAAAAGTATGGACCTTAACTCTTCATGTTTAAACTAGATGTTTTAGGAATATTAATTTCAATCCAAACAACTGATGATTTTAAAACATCTTCCATGACTCAGCACTTTCATTATCAGTCTATCAACCTTTCTTTGAAATGTATATGGTGAAGGTTTAAATGTGCAAATAAAGAAGGTACCAGATTACTATGATGCCAAGCCATGATATAGGAATTTATTATTATTATCACTATTTATTATTATTATAACTTTCATTTATTTTACTCTAACAAGCATCAGGAGTATGACATAGGTTATGCTTCTTTATAATATGCTAAGTTCTATTAACATAGGAAATGGTTACACCCTAATTTTAAGTAACTAGCTCAAAGTTGTAGGATTAATAAGCACTGATTATGATTATAAATACTAGAACAAGTCATTGTTTTCTCAAGATATTTATGAAAATGAAAGCCCCACAACTTTATTTAAATAAAGGTTTTGCTGTTGATCAAAGCAGGGCTCGTTCACATGGTACCTTGGTGTATGACCCAACAATTAGTGTTGAGAAAAACTGGTATTTATTTACAATATTTCAACTTGGGGGTGCTGGAGCACTTCAGCTCAGAGCTCAGTTCTTCCATAAGACCCATACTTCTGTTGCCCCTCAAAAGGCTACAAACCAAAACCAAGCCCAATAGTTCCCCACCCCTTATCTGTCAAGCAAGCCTCTTTTTCAGGATCTGGGATATGTTGTTCTCAGCCTGTGTATAATAGTCCAGGAAAGCATGTGCCACGTTATGCTGGATCATGGTGAAATTCAGGAAAGGCACAAGTCCTAACAGAGTGTCCTTCCCACAAGTCCAGAGTACCAAGAGTTCAGACTAGGTCCAGATCTGTAAGGCAGAGTCCTTGGTGGCTTTGGAGTTAGCTGGAGCAGGCACGATCAAAGAAGCAGCATACCTACCTTCTTAGTAGCCCAGGCCACATGGCCAGATCCTGACTACAAACTGCATAGCTGCTTGCTGCTTCCCACATGGCTGCTACAACACCCACCTACATCATGTCACCCCTCCATGATGTGTCTATCTCCCCAAGGCTTCCTACTCTTCTTTTTATTTTATTTTATTTTTATTTTATTTATTTTATTTTTTTAAAGATTTTATTATTTTTAGAGTGAGGGGGAGGGAGGGAGGCAGAGAGGGAGAGAGAGATCAATGTGTGGTTGCCTTTCACCTGCCTCCAGCCACAGACCTGGCTGGAGACCTGGCTTACAACTTTGTTATGTTCCCTGTCTGGGAATCGAACCAGAAACAACCTTTGGCTTCACAGGCCAGCACCTTATCCACGGTGCCACTGTGTCACCAACCAGGGCTACTCTTCTTTTTAAATCCTGAAAGTCCTCCACCATACCTTTGGCCCTGGGGCAGTAGCACAGCTATTATCTAGCTATCAGCTTGCCATAGATACGCAAAGTATCTTAAAAGCTGTATTATCTTCCCCTCATCCCCCCAAACTTTGGGCTGTAGGGAAGATCCGTACCCCATTTCAACTTGTCTAGTGCCAGGGTACTTGAGAGTTGCATGAGATTATTTTGAGTTCTCTGATAGCAAGGAATGCATTCTGCTCTCAACCCAAGTTCAAGTTCATGTCATCATATATTTGAACTTTTATAAGGAGTATTTTTTATCCTTGTCTTATTTATCTTTAGATATCAATTTATATTTAAAACATGAGTGAATAAATTACATATATTAACATGAGTATGTACACATGTAGTAATATAGAAACATGTATATATGGCAAACTTTTGCCACTAAATGTAATTGAATAAATTTTTGTCATTAAATAGAAAATAAAAATCAATAATTTATGTTTTGTTTCAAAAGATCCAACAGGTAGAGGACCTCTATATGAAAATTGTTTTTGTGATGTAAATTCAAAAAACATATAAAATATTAGTTAATATGAATAAGCATATTCTTCTCATAACAAAGTACATAATGGTTAGGAGAAAAGCAAATAAGTAAGGTCTGCCCATGCTATTGTAAGGCAGCCAGCAGATATTTTAGCAATTCACTAATAAAAATAAACTATAAAATGTTCTTGCTAAATAAAGGTAAAGAATAATATAATTTCTTGAACAGCCTAGTTGTATTGGGATATGTATATGATTAATATGTATTTCAAGTTTTGTTCAGTTTATTTCTTATTCCACAAGGAACTATTTCTAGAAATCTCTGGGGAAGAGTGGTAGGTGTATGAATGGGAGTGGATGTTGTTAATGGTTGTTTAACAGTTTGAAAGTTTGATGAGCTCAGGTTGAAATATTTATATTTACGGGAGAAGAATACATTAATCTGTCCTGTACAAATAGTTTACAATCAATAGCTATGTGTATCCTGTGGTCTTCTCTGATGGAAGTGGAAAGCTTTTAATATACATAACAGTTGACAATTACAATTGAATTCTTGCTCTTTATTACCATGATCCATAGGAAAATATCCTCTTAAAGCAATGTAAGTTACTATAGCTTGGAATTATTCATTAAAATATGATAGTTTTGTTGTACTTTTAAAACTGAATGCATCACATAAATTATTCAAAATAAGCATTTCTCAGACATGTTGTATTAGTCTTTAACAAATTTAACAAGTCTATTGGAACTAAATATAGATAGTTTTTAAATGTCATAATACATTTCCAGTACTTGTCATTTAAGCATATAAAATGTGAAGCATCATTGAAAAATGTATTTATAACTGTAAATAAAAACAATAAGCATCAACTTGTTCACCATAACATTAGTTTTACACCATTGTATATTACTTGATGGAGGATTGAACAAACCTCATAATTAATATTTAGTAAACAGATATAAAAGTTTAAAGCTGAAGTATTTCCTGAATAATTAATGAATAACTAATTTTCTAAGTTAAAAATCTGTTTTAATTTATTAATTTGAAGTAATATGTTTATTTCTGTGATCAAGATGGCATTCTAATGAGTGGTGAAATGATGACTTTATGTTCTATGCACTTCTCTTATTGAGGTTTTAAATAACCTATACTTGCTAATTTTTAAATTTTATTAAAGCTTTCAACTATCATTCTAACAGCTTACTTTCGTACATTTATTTACTTAACTAACTTTTACTTGCACCGCCTCTCTTTGTATTTCCTGATATTTCAGTCAATAACCCTAGACTAGACAATAGTTTAGTTTCCAGCTCTGCTATTTAGTGACTGCATGCATGACCTCAGACAAGACAACTCTTCTCAGGGACTGTGTTCTCTCAATTTTGGTTAGATTAAACTAGACAGTGGAATTCTATAGATTCATTTTAGTTACAATATTCTACACAATATTTTATCACTTTTGGTATTTTTATGGATTCCTTTCAAAGACATGCACTCATCTTCCTTGATCCATACATTTTACTCTTGAATGTTGATTAAAGAAAATCCTGTTTTTTTCTGAAGTTTGTATTTTGTTTCTTCTTTTTCCTTCCTCTCTTCTTGACTGTATTTTGGTCCTTCTTCTCTTCTCTCCTTCCTTCTTACTCTTGGGATTTGCAATCTTAAACAATAGTAAGAGGTCAATCTACTTAGTTAAGCTTATTTGGATACATGTGTCAGACTTAAAATACATGTGCTTCATAGAAACTTAAGTTATTTTAGGTAAATAGGACTTGGTAGAAAGAGGTATTCCCATTGTGTTCATTACAGAAGCACGCAACCGATTAACTACTAAAATGAGTTCAAACAACTAAGCCAAATGAAGAAAAATGCATTGAAAGGCACAAATCTGTTTCACTGGGGTTAACATGGGATTAGAAGGTGATTTACATAGTTAAATTAGTGCTTTCATTTACAGAGATAATTTCCATTGTGATTTAATTTCATTATTTGTGCAGCTGCATTGGAAGTGCCTTGAATCACCATCCTTGCTTATAATGATATTGCTGACACTTCACTAGTGATAAGACTTGAATTTCATAAGACAAATATTTTGTAGTCTAAAATTGTGATTAGAAAGTTAATATTTAAAATACATTTGATGTTTTAACAAGCATTATGTGGACTATAGATCTATTCTTTTTTTGTTATATCTGCAATTCACAAATCACCAAATTTATCTCCCTGACTTACAGTTTGTTAGGAATGACTACAAATATTGTCTTTAGAAGACATTGTGAACTTACATAGTCATATAATTCTCACAGGATGAGTACATTCATTAGAAAATTGACTGTAAGCTAAAAGTGGCTATTGTACCACATAAACCAAAATCTTTATAGAAATGCAATGTTCTCTCTCCTAGATTTTATGGGCATAAGTGTCTCAATTATTTTAACCAGACATATTCAGAATTCCAGGCTATAGAAGTAAGCCAGCGATACTAAGAAGGAGTTAGCAGCAAAAGGGAGGCAGTGTAAAGAACTGAAACACCCTAACCTGAAATTGAAATAACTTGGTCCTGGTGTTGGTTACATCACAATGATTTGGAACGGAATTCTTTGAACAAATCATTCATTCATAGTCAAACAAAAATGAATATGGTTTCTCACTCCTGAAATAAAGTTATATGGTAACACTTTCAAATTGCTTTCCATAAAAGTTTGAACAGTTGATTCCCACATTCATCGACTTATTGAAAGAGGTTTTCGTATATAGAGAGCCAAGAAAAGTAGAAAAGTTAGAGACTCCAGGGAAAGCTGATGGAGGGGACAAGCGCCCACTCTATTATTGTGACCAAACCCCACCCCACCCAATCAATCCATACCAGTAACATAGCATAGCATTTCTGCAGACTCCAGAATGGTGGGAAACCCTCATTGTGGACAAGGTCCCAGATAAAACTATATCCTGCTTGAAAAGTACACAGAAAATGATGTAAACTCCCCATAGAGATCCATGGTAATAAGATTAAAGAAAGGCCCAGCAGAAAGATTTCCTACTTGTATAACCATTCTGCTGTCACTTTATGCCACAGACTCCCAATGTCAATCCACTTCTGGGCTGGCCTGGAAACATTTATGTAACCACTGCCACAAGGGAAGATCATAAACTGTTTATTTATGTTGTAAAAATAGGGAGTCAGAAATTAGTCAGTTTCCAAACACATCTACTATATTAACTTACAGGAAACCAAGTAGAAACAGGAAGGAAGAAGTGAATAGGAAGGAACATGGACCACTATGGAATTAACCAAGTATCTGGCATGGTTTCTTTTCTTCTTCTTCTTTTTTTTTTAAGGAATGATTTTTTAAAAAGATTTTATTCATTATTTTTAGGAAGAAGGGCAGGTGAGGAGGGAGAAAGGGAGAAAAACATCAGTGTACAGTTGCCTTTCACCTGCCTCCAGCTATGGATCTGGCTAGAGACCTGGCTTGCAATCTGGTTATGTGCCCTGACTGGGAATCGAACTGTCAACCTTCAGTGACAGGTGCCTATCCACTGAGCCACCAGCTAGGGCCTGGCATTGTGTCTTACTGGGTTTTCATTTATGTGCTCAACAGAGCCCATTCTTAATTGGTATCTCTAATGATTATAGTCATGAAATGTTCACTAATATATGCAGATACCTGCATGCAGAAAAAAGACTATTGCCTGACTAATCTAGTCCTTTGACTTTATTGTTCTGTTTAAATATATATATATATATATATATATATATATATATATGCATGTATTTTACTTTTAAAAATTAAATGTATGTATTACAAAAATGCCAAAAAGCAAAAATTTATTCTCACTTTCCTCCCAAGTAATCCTAGTAACCAATTTCAACCAATGATAACCTCTACTTTGAAACTTTGGAGAGAAGAGATACATAAATATAGAAAACATCCACAAGCATAGTTTTTATTTGCATATGCCAAGGCTAAGTGCATATATAACCATGTAAGTATAATAAAGTTTTATTTAATAAATAGAAAATGTGTTCTTTAGTTAGCATATCTTGTCAAGTAGGACAGTAAACTTTTCAATTAAACCAATTATCTCCAATAAAATTGGCCAATATTTCTCTCTCATGTTTATAGAATAGAAATATAACTATTCCTGAACATTCCTGAACATTCTTACCCAGTGGGTAGACATATAGTTTCTTCTAATCATTTCCTTTGACTGGACTGTGTCTTATCCCTGTTACCCATTACTTTAAAACACCTCAGATCTCACAGATTCTCAAACTCTTTTAGATGTTAATACTCTCACTCAGTCCAGGATAAAGTGTCAATCGCTCATCCAATTTATCACTTTTTCTCCTCATTAGCCTCTTTTTCTGATTCAAGTACCTCTAGTAGAAAAAGGCCATGCCTTGCTTTTCTTCCTCTGCTTTGGGACTCTTTCTTCTCTAATATATTGGTGATCAGAGGGGAACTGAGGGAAAAGGGATAGATATCAATTATGTAATTGATGGTGTTAAAGTCTCTCATGTTGATTACTGACATTTTTCAATTAGACTCTGTGTTTCTAGTGCCCTCATATTGGCTTTTTAATGGAGTATCCAACATTTCCTTGAAGGACTCTTCAGTAGTCTCATCATGATAGCATCCATCTTCAATGCAGAAAATCCTTTCTGGCTCAACTTCTTCACCCTCATCCCCCAACTTCAGGGCACTGAGGACCCAGCAGTAAGTCTGTCACCAGAATTCTATTCTCTATTGAATGATAATCCAACCTCTCCTCTTTGCAATAACTCAGATCTTTACAAATGATTCTTTTGGAACTCCCAAGGAAGGTGGAAGTTCAGGAAAAGCTGTGGCAGCCTCTAACTAGACAAAGGCTTATTAACCATACCTTTCAGATTCTGCTTAAATAGGCTAGAATGGACAGGCTGAGGTAAAGTTGAGGGAGCTGAGGTGGATTGGCAGCCAGGGGTGTAGAAACCCATTGTTTTACCCTATTTAGAATGGGAGGTACTTCCGTTGCCTTTGTTTCCTAGCAGTGTCATACAATTTAAACTATTGGAAAAGTCTTCCATAATATTCACTAGCAAAAATTAAAATCACAGAAGGATTTGCCTTACTTTTTACATAGAACAGATTCATGGAAAATGAACTAAACATTCAGGACCTTTTGTTTAGCATTTTGTGTTTTATGCTCTCTTTGAACTAATTTTCTAAATAGTTTTCCTATGAAGTATTGCAAACAAAAGGCTGAGAAGTTTTCTTCTATTGAGTTTTATGGGAACACACCATGAGGTACATTGTGAGATGACAATTGGAAAGTGCTCTGGGAGACACACCCACAAGGGAGAAAGGGAAGCTGGATAGGAAGAAGCTACAATGCTATTGCACATGAAGCCTCAGCTCAGCCTACCAAGATTTCTGGAGCAGGCACAGCCCTTCAGAGTTATTCCAGGCAATGCCACAGCTGGGATAATTCTCTCCTCATTTCAGCCAGTCACTAACTAAATCATGTCCTCTGGAAAGGGATACAGCCAAGGGCAAAGCGATTTCCTGAAACCAGGAGCAATGCCCATGGACAAAGTCTGCTCTGAGCCTCCAGTCTTCACAGCAGCTGGGGGTGGGTGCCTCCCCCTAAAGAGAGGATATGGAAGAGCACTACCACAATATCCCTTAGTGGAATGAATCATGTGAATTCATTCCACTAACCCATTAGAATTAGTTGCTTCTGTTTGAACATACATTCTTCAGATATTCTATCTCATGAGGGGCTGGCATGAAATATGGATATTTCAATTTACATAGAGGACTTGCCTCAGCCTCTTTAAATTTAAAATGAAAATTCTAATGTGAAATATTTAATATAATAATCATGTAAGTTCTTTATGTAGTATATGGTTAATATAGGCCTGAAATGTTAATGTGTATGTTATGTTCAGTGTATTATCCTTAATGAAAATCCCTATAACTTACACTTTGAAAAGAGCTGCATTTCTCTTTTAGATGATGAAGTAGATGTATCGACATTTATCAGAACTTTAGCACATCCAGAATCAACTTGTCTGGCATCTTGTGGTTGTGAACTAATCAACCAGCCATCCAAGCTTCCCAGGCACATGGCTGCGAGGTGACAGGAATTCAGAGATAAAGCTTTGGATTTTTTCCAGTAGGATATTACAAAAAGCAAATGAGCAGATATCATTTATAGAAAGAAATATTTACAGTGTCAGGGAAGGTAATGAAAGCACTAAAAATGATTTCTCTCAGGATAGCAGCACAACAAGAAAACCTCATAAAATGGAAGAAAGTCTTACAATTTTGGAAGCAATTGACATGGGTAAAATTATTCATGGTTCAGAAGTTGCTAAGAGCCTAAAATCTTTTCTAGTTTCTAGAGACTCAACTATTGAAGGCACAGCTTTAATTGTAAAGACTTAGCATATGAATAGAATTGGCAGAGGATTAATTTTCCAAAGTATTGAATCTCCAAATATAAATTATACTATGTAGGCTCTTTGTTCACTGACTGCAAAGGAGAAAAGTCACTGTCCTGCTACATGTCCTTGTTTTTGCTTCCAAAAATGCATATCTAGAGCAATGTCCACTTCTTTTTGTATTTCAATGAGAAATAGAAAAGGTGCAAATATATTGCCATTAATTCATATTTGCTTATATTTCTTATTATCTAAAACATCTTATTTTCCTGTTAAAATAAAAACAGCTATTAGAAACTCAGAATATTTCTATTATTATAATATTTCTGTTACAAGATGGATGGATTTTTTTCCTGAAGTTTAGCATCTTGTAGACTCAGAATCATGAAAGAAATATCAACAGAATGAATTATAATCAAATAGTCACTAAATTTTGTATTCACTCTCATAACTATGTATATCTGTATGAGACAGAAATGAACATCTACATATAGAAAGAGATGATTTATGGATGGGTAGACTCAGTGTAATCAGTGTAAATAAAGCAGACTATAATGCATATCATCTGTCTCATTAACATACACAGTAATTTCCATAGTTACATTTTATACTCAATCTCTGAAAGTCATAAGGATAGAGAATTAAGTTTATTATACAATAGTGATGAAAGTTATAAAATGAAATGAAAATAAAGGAATATTAATGAGTTCATTAACATTACCAGAGAAAGGTAAAAAAAGTTATGAATTTCAGATTAAATACATTATAAATAGGTTTTTAATTTCTTGTTTCTTATAGCACCTCTATGATGCAAATACTGGTACAGTTGAGGTTGTCCCAGAGGCTCCTTACACTGTCCTCATTTTTCTAATTCTCTTTTCTGTTTGCTGTTCTGATTGGGTGTTTTCTGCTTCCTTAGATTCCAAATCACTGATTTGATTCTCTGCTTCATCTACTCTGTGGTTGATCCCCTGTAATTTATTCTTCATTTCACTTAATGTAGTTTTGATTTCTGACTCTTTTTATGGTTTCCATGTTCTTTTTTATGCTGTTGAATTTTCACTAAGCTCCTTGAGCTTATCATTGTTTTGAAGTCTGTGTGTGATAGTTTCCTTGCCTCCATTTCATTTAGTGCTTTTTCTGGATATTTTTTTGTTTGTTTGTTTCTTTTGTTTGTGACCTATTTCTTTGTCTTCTCATTTTGGCTTCTTCCCTGTTTTTATTTCTAGATAATATGTAGAGCTGTTCTGTCTTCCAGACTTGGTAAAGTGGCCTTATGTAGTAGGTGTTCTATAGGGCCTAGTGAAGCAGCCTCCCAAGTCATCTACGCTGGGTATCCCAGATGTGTTCCTGTGTGGGCAGTGTGCACTGTCCTGTTATAGTTGAGCCTTGATTGCTGTTGGTGTCACTGGGGAGAGGTTGACCCCTAAGCCATTTTGCTGTGAGGACCTACTGCAACTACAGCAGAGGAGCTGCTGTGCAGGAGCCAACCCTATGGAGCAGGATTTGCTTCAGTGGGGCTTTGATGCTCACCAAGTCCATCCTTTGAGTGTCTCTTATGGAGGTGGTAGGATTAAGGTCAGCCAATACCTGGCCTGGGACCACATGGCATGAGCTATGGAATGATCTACAGATGGCTGCTACTGGTTCTGGGCTTTGAGATGCCCAAGAGAAGCCTAACTAGGAACCAAGACCAGCTGCCACTAGTGCTGGGCCTGAGGCCCCTTGGCAAGAGGTACAAGTTACACAGAGGTCAGATGCTGCTTATTTGAGCAATTTTAGGAAAGTCTGAAGCATGAAGCAAGAGAGGCCCTTTGCATGAATAAGTCACTGGAAATCTTTTGGGTGGTCCAACAGGTTGGGTGAGGCAGGGTCACTAGTGCAGAGTAAACATTGTGAACCAGGCTGGTGGAATCTCAGATATAGTATCCACCTACCAGTTCTGTGGAAGAGGTCTCAGCAAAGGAACAATGGCCTCCAGCAGCACTTCTGTCTGGGAGAAATCTGCCCCTCCAGTCCGCACCCTGAAGCCAGAGAATTCAGTTCTTTCCCTTATGTCACTGGTGCCTTTTGAGGTGCTGCCCAAGTGCTGGAGATCAGAGGGAGCAGGTCAGTGCTCAGGCCCTTTATGAGGACCACTTGAGACTCCAGAGCTCTATGTCTCACTAAGCCACAATTCTTGCTGCTTTTACTGCCAGAAATTATGGGGACTGCTCTTCCTGGTACCAAAATCCTGGACTGGGGGGGTTTGATCTAGATCTAGGACCCCTCACTCCTTAGGGCATACCTCTGTAGCTGAGATGTCCCTCCTGATTTTTAATCACCACATATGGGTGTAGCACTAGCCTATTCAGTGTCTCCTCCCCTCCTACCAGTCTTGATGTGACTTCTTTATATCCTTAGTTGTAGGATTTCTGTTCGGCTAGATTTCAGGCCATTATGATGGTTGTTCTGTAATTTAGTTGTAATTTTGATGTGGTTGTGGGAAGTTACAAGTACTATGTTTACCTATGTCTCCATCTTCACCGGAACCCTGATTAATTTTCTTAAGTTACTGATTTCTAAAATGTATATCTTCATGCTCAGAAAAATGTGACAGCAAAATGTTCTTTTAATTACTTTATCAAACTATTACATTACTCACAATTTGTGGAAATTTAGTTGAAGAATTTTCCAACATTCTGCTCACATTGACATTCAGCATGTTTATAACTCCACCAAATATGCCTAATTTGTAGACCCATTTCTTGTAATGCTAATACATAGTTCCTTTTATTTTCCCTGTAACTTCCTTGGCTAATGAATGCTTCTGGTTGGATTTGTTCTGATCATCCTTAAATCCTTCCATGCTGACAGTTTTAATTAAAAGAAAAAATTCCAATCATTTCTCTAATGCCAGAGAAATGCTAAGTACAAATCATTTCTTTCAGAATTTCAATACCATCTCCTCTGATAAAGCCTCATGAAATAGTTTTAGCATTTATAGAGTTTTTCATAGGCTGTATTGTAAATGTGAGCAATATACTTTACTTCTTATTAAAAAAGTTATACAGGGCCATCATAAAGAGATTACAAATATAGTGTAAATTAGTAATCATGTTATGATGTTTTATTTTTATTATAAGATCCTACCCCCAATTTTGAAATTTTATTAGCTTTGCCATGCTTTCCCTGAGCAAGTCACATAATTCTTTATCTTGTTTTTGGAGTTACATGTCTGTTTCTAATATTCCCTTCAAATCATCTTTGGAGAGAGTGAAACAAATTATGTATTTTCATTTTAGCAATATTTCTTTATCTAAATTATTATTGATAATTCTTAAGATAAAAATGACCTCCTAATGGACTTTTGGATTTCTTAAAATCTGATAATATTTTAGCATTAGTACTCATCCCTCTGTATCATTGATTTTTTAAAAATTTCCCCCTGTTCATTTCACATTTATTTTCTTTCTTTACATTAAGTTACTTTTCTTTGACTTACAACTTGTCAGCTTAACTGCAAATCTAAATACCCAGTAAAAAGAAATACATATTTCTGGATCAGATAAGAAAGTTAAGCTGAGAACAAAATAACAGAATCATAATTCTAAATGGAGACACATAGGGTGTAGCCTCATCAAGGGGCAAGTGGTTCAGCCCTGTATGATCAAAGTCTGACCCTAAGATAACATGGCATTTTTTTTCTCATGACCAGTCTAAGTTGTTTATTTAAACCATCTTCTTCCATAAGGAAAAAGGTGGAAGAACTTGGGTGGTTGGCTAGGTTCTCTTTATTCATCTTCATAGCTGGTTGGAAGCAGATGCACATAAGCATTATGAAGTTGTTGAGTTTGGTTGCCATCTCCCCAGGGAAAGGGCTTGGGCCTGGTGGAATGAGGGGGTTAGGTGACCAACTTGCCATTCCCACCTTAGGGAGTGGTCCGAAGTAAGTGAGGGCCTTCCACATGTGAACTGAGCCCTCCCCACCATGGATACCTCTAAATATAGACCTAGACAGGTGTGACCAAACCAACATAGCAGCCCAGAAATTCCTGACCCAGCCACTACCACTATGTGTGACCTGGGCCATGAGACATATTATTGACTTTCATTCTCAGACCCCAGGGGAAAACCAATTTAAAGCTCATTGAGGAAACAGCTCTGGGGCTTACACATAACCACAAGGCACATTTTCCTCCTTAGGGTATATTCTCATTTACTACAATTAAACTTATTGAACACAGAATTGTGGTAACAGGTGCTTTGCTTGCTTCCTTTGAGCAATGGTGGGTAATCCAGACTATCTGTGGACTATAGGTCCTCTCCTGTTTAGCCCTTAGTGTTGGAATAAGTTAGCATATGAAGATAAAGTTGTGCCCTGCCTTCCCAGTCCATAGAAAGAAAGCAACAACCTCAATAAATCATTTTACAAATAGGAAGTCTGGCCCCAAGAATTTGTGACTCACTGAAAATTATGAAACTAGCACATAAAAGAGAACATATTTAAATCAAGATCTAACTTCAAAACTTATATTTACAGTCATAGCCAATCTTTCAGCACATTCCATTTTTATATTCAAATGATGATTCTATACCCACTTTGTCCTCCCAAATATAGGGATATATTTTATCAGCTAACAAATCAGAAAGGTCTAGTTACTGCTTTACTCAACAATAGAAATTGCTGAAGACTTCAGAGACATGTAGGGAACTCTTATCACATCTCATTAGTGATAGGATGGTTTTTGTGAGAATTTATTAATGCTTTTGAAGTACAGAAATATAATTGTGCTATTATATTTGCTATAAATACTTTCATTACTTAGAAAATTATTCTATTCTTTTTCAATCCCAGGTATTTTTATTTGTTTTTCATGACCTCTAGGAACTGGAGATGCTAAAATGTTATTATGCAGGCTGAGCACATAAATATGTCCATTCATTTTAAATATTTTGTCCTTTAATTTCATTGAGTTTGTCCCCTCAATCTTTTATTATGCATCAGGGTACAAGGGCAGAACAAATTCACTTTCCTTCTGCCCTTTGTCATGTTGAAAAATCAAACTCAAGACTTTTATTTTGTATTTTTTTCTGACTGGCAATTCTATATATTTTTTACATTTAATTTTAAGTTTTTAATTAGCAACAGCCACATCATCAGGTAGGGAAATTAGCAGGCATAAATTAAGCCACAGTTTATAAATGGGCTTTAAAAAGCATGTTGAAAGGTTACCAGATAGACTATGTAACACTTTCACTGTGGACTTTGTGGAGGATCCATTTGGCTCATGAGCTTTCTGCCCTTGAATTGAAACCTGGGTTAATTGAGGCAAAGCTGAACTTGCTCTTTTGTGAAATGTGTGAAAGAATACTACTCTTTTAATTGCTAAAATCATCAGTACTCTTTTGACATTTGGACATATTCCCATTTTATTTTATTTAAAATATCAGCTGTTAGCTCATATATTTAGTTGCCTCTTGCACTACTGGGTTTCAGAATGTGCAAATTAATGGCCTGTATAGAGCATGGGAGCAAATGGACAGATAGTGGGGAATCATCTACTAAAATGCTAAATTTAATCAGTCTGTGAAGTAATTACAGCAATGTCATACAGATCAAAGTAAAATAACACCAAAAAAAGTACAGGCAATCTCATACTGTGCTACTTACTGAATGCTGAGAAATGTTTGACAGTCAAATACCTGAAAGTTGAATAAGGTTTACACCCTGGAAGGACAATCTTGTTTCCAACGACTAAATAATAGTATCCGTAAATCCCTAGTAATGGTTATGGTGGAGCTTACCTCTGTCCTAGGTAACCAGCCGAGCAGATGAACTCATACAGCTATCATGGGAAGCTACTGTTAGCACGTCGTACTTTATTCATTCCTGGTTGCTCCAGAAGTTGAGCAAACCGAGCCCCCAACATACTTTATATGTGCCCACTTATGCTCCCCTTCCCTTCTTCCTGGGCAACCTCCATCCTTCAAATTATTCCCTAAAGCCACCCTAAGTGTGGCGCAAAGGAAAGGAAACTGAGGCCTGTGTTTATCCTATAATGGCCATGTAAGCCAAACAGCCTTGGGCCAGCTTCCCAGCATGTACCCTACGCACCTGAGACTCCTGCACCCCCTTGAGAGAGGTCCCCACAAACACCATCTTGCCAAACAGCCAAGTATTTCATGGAAGGGCCACCATACAAAAGCTTCAAATGACCACTCCTTCCAGGATGAGGGAAAGGCTGAATTCAGGATGTGAACGGTGCGGGGTAGAATGGAGTAATAGGTAAAAATGTGGGCTCTACAGAAATAGTGAATTATCTTCAGGAAAAAGGGAATGCCAATGGAAATGCTTTGACTCACTTGCCTATTCACTAGAAAGCAGGTCTGTTTTGTTGACGATGTTTCTTTATGTCATCACACTTCTGTCCTTTTGAACAACAAAAGGGCATGTCTAGCTTCTGCTACAACCAGGCTCTTCACACAAGACTGGACACTGCTGGCTCTAGAATTTCCCCTAAATTTCCTGACAAAATATCCCCTTAACAGAATAATGATCCTCCAGAGCCATCTGCCGATGGCCTACCATGAAGCCAGAGTAGCCTTGCAGCTTCCAGGAGCCTAGTTTCCACCAGACACCCAGAAACTGAAGTAATCAGACCTGATCTACATAAAGGAACTTTATTCTGGGTCATTATGTGTAGTTACTAGCCTCCTGGATTTTATGGACTAGTAAGTATTCAAAAAATATTTTAGTTACCCATGTAAGGTAGATGACCCTTTTTTCACAAGTATATACATGTGACTAGATTTTCTGTGAAGTTGTATTTAATAGTCATAGCTGTCGGGTTTTGTTTTTATTTTTCTTTTCTATTGGATTTATGGGGGTGATACTGGTTAATAGAATTATAAAGGTTTCAGATAGACAATTCTATAGTACATCATCTGTATATTGTATTGTGTTTCCTCCACCCCAAGGCAAGTCTCTTTGCATCAGCATTGAAAGCTCATATATTTAGCTGTCTCTTGCTCCATCAGGTTTTTTATTTGGTTTTTTTATCCAAAATGGCATTTATCTCTAATGTTATAAGAAACATAAATTCAGTCAAGTTCCACAAAACCAAGAAACCAGCTCAAAAGAGGACATTAAAAAATTTGTTTCCTTTTCAGGAGATATTTAAAAGAAAAATAAATAAAAAGCAGTTGAGTAATGATATTTTCCCATCCTCCGAGAATTCCCCAAAATAAGACTTATCCTAAACTAAGAGTTACTCCCTTTATTCCCCATAACATGTTTCCACACATGAAAATCATTAATCCCCTTGCCCATCTCCCCCAGGAGATGGCAAACTGTGTGTTATTTATTGCTGTATTTGAAGCTCCCAGCCTAGTTTATGGGCTCAATAAATGTTTGTTATAAGGATAAATATTTAGCCAGAATGGTGAGAATGTAGCAAAAGTAGTTGACTATTTTGATTTAAAATGTTTCATCCATGGTATTCAGTGAACAGCCCCAAGGAACAGTGACTGCCCGATCTTTTGTTTGAAGTGGTAAACTTGATTGAGCTGTCAAGACTTTAAGGGTGGTTGTGGGTTCTCACACAGCTAACAGTTTCTTCCATAAAGCTTAAACACTTTAATACAGAGGATGACAAATGAGGACATTAAAAGTGGCTTTAGCTAGGAAATACATAGAAATTGCTTAGCTTGCTGATTTTAGAGGCAACCTGAGTCTTTCCTTCTACAGCTAAGCAAAGTTAGGGCTCTGATAAATGTTCTCAGTGCCCCTGAGAAAGCTTTCATGGCACTAATTAAATAATGGCATTAATTACTAAATAATCTATAACCAGCCATCATTTCTGTGCCTTTTGTTGACTGTGAACCAAGAACAGGCAGTGCATGGGGTTTCATCTTGAAGTTCATGCCTACCAGAGTGCCTAACACAACTGAAGATTTAGTAAGTCCATATCTCATGAAGTAGAAAGTGGTTGGAATAGATATTTTCATTGAAATTATCCTAACTATGTCAATATTATCTTGCTTTTAATCACTTTTTCATTTCTTTTTTTACTGCTTTAAATTTTTCATGACCCTTTAATTCTTTTCCTTAGAAACCCAAAAGGCTGCCCTGCTACTCCCCTAAACATTTGGATAAGCAATTATACTTTAAAAAGTTTTGCTAAAATCATAAAATATTCCACTTACAAGATGAGTGGTTAATCGGAGGAATCTTTTCAACATGTTTCATATCTTAATTTTACGTAGGGATGCATTTCTGCAAGTTCCCAGTGCTTTGGCAGATGGCAGATATCATTTATGTTTACAACAAACATCACTAAAAAGCCAGGCTAGAGTGTGTCATATTGCCTTCATTCAATAAAAGAGCAACCTGAGCTTCGATTGCTAAGTGAATCACTGGATTGCAGGACCACTTCCTGCAAATTCTGCAGCACATTCAGCAGGGATGAAAATGTTGACATGGCTGCTCGGAAAACGCCAGGCTGAAGTGTTACAAGCAAATCAGTTTATCCGATATTATCCATATTCACTTAACATTTTGACAACTACTGCTTGAAATGGAAACAAACAGAAAATGTGTAGGAAAACAATATATTTTGCCTTTAAATGCAGACTTCAGTTTTCACTTGTTCATTATGGGAATGCTATCATTTTTATCACGTGAGGATCTACAATCATTTAAACCAGCCATCAGAATATAAAAATGTATTTCATGCACAGCCACATATAATAATAATTCCAACCAAGAGGTAAGTACATTATATTTGAACAAAGATATATTGTACTTTAAAACTTTATAAATCAGGTCTATTAGAATATGCTTAATAAGATGAAAATGTTTTATTTAAAAACAAAATTAAAGGTGCTCATTTAAAATAATAATCATAGCTATATGAGTATGCATCGATGACTTTCTAAAAGGATGATAAGATAGATTTAACTTTACATTTTGAATAGTTATAGATTCCAGCAAGTTGCTAAAATAGTCCAGGGATCCCAGACACCTTTCAACAAGTTTCCTCTAATGGTTATAGTCTCCAAAACTATGGAACAATATCAAAAACAAGATGTTGACTTTGGCACAGTGTGTATAGTTTTATGCAATTTAGTACATGTTCAGGTTAATGTAACCACCAGTTAAGGTGCAGAACCATTCCATCACCATGAAAAACCTCCCTAGTCCTGACACTTACAGCCATGCCCAATGACTTGTCTGAACCATCCCTTAGCCCCTAGTAATACCAATCTGCTATTCATCTCTATAATTGCATTATTTCTATAGTATTGCATTATTAGAATCATATAATGTGTCACCTCTTGATACTGACTTTTTTCACTCACACAGTATAATTCCTTTGAGATCTATTGAAGTAGTATGTATCAATGATTTGTTCTTTTACATTACTAAGTAATATTCCATGGTACATACATATGTACCACAATTTGTTTAACCATTCAACCATCATAGGCCATTTAGGTTGGTTCTGCTTTCAAGCTGTTATAAATAAAGTTGCTATGAACAATTATATATATGTTTTTGTGTGGATATAGTTCTTATTTCTTTGGGATGAAGAACCAGGAGTGTGATTGTTATACAATATGATAAATAGGGATTTTTGTTTGCATTTCTTAAGAAACTGCCAAACTACTTTTCATAGTGGCTATACAATTTTCAATCCCCAATGGCAGTGAGACATTGAGATTTTTCACAACCTCACCAGCATTTGGTGCAGCCATGATTTTCAAAAATAATTTAGGTGTTCTAATAGATATGTAGTGATATTTCATAATGTTCTTGATTTAATGTGTCTTAATGTCTGGTGATGTTGGGAATCTTTTCTGTGTGCTTATTTGCTATTTGTATATATTTTTTTTGATGAAGTGTCACTTCATATCTCTTCCCCTTTTTCTCATTGTATTGTTAGTTTTTAAATGTTGTGTTTTGTGGGTTGTTTGTATGTCCTAAATATAAACTCTTTGTCAGATATGTGGTTTGCAAATACTTTCACTCTGCAATATGTCTTTTCATTCTTTTGTCAGGGTATTTCACAGAACAAAATATCTAATTCTGATGAAGTCTGCTTTTTTGTTTGTTTAATAGTTATGCTTTTAATATCAGCCAAGAACTCTTTGCCAAGTCCTTTTCCACAAAGGTTTTTTCCTACAATATCTTCTACAAATTTAATGGAAATAAATCTCTGATTCATTTTGAAAATTTTTTGTATAATGTATTAAGTTTAGGTCAAGATTTATTTTTGCTTATGAATATTCAATTGCTTTTATAATGTTTGTTGAAAGGGTCTTCCAATCCAGTTCAATTGCTTTTTCCTTAAAAAATAAGTTAATCAGTTGGATATATTTGTGTGGAACTATTTCTGAGTTCACTATAATGATCCAATGATATGTGGCTGTCTCTTTCATACTACACTATCTTGATTATTGGTAATCACTTCCCTCACTTTATTTTTTAAATATTAATTTAGATATATTTTTAAAAGATTTTATTTCTTATTTTCAGAGAGAGAGGAATGGAGAGAGGCAGAAATGGAGAGAAACATCTATGTATGGTTCCCTTTCACTTGCCTCCAGCTATGGACCTGGCTGGAGACCTGGCTTGCAACCTGGTTATGTTGCTAATGGCTGGGAATTGAACCAGTGACCTTTGGATTTGCAGGCCAGTGCCTTATCCACTGTCATGGTAGTCATTTCCCTCACTTTATTTTTTAAGGTTTAATTTAGCTATTTTGATTACCTTTTCATATCATTTTTAGGATAATTTTGTCTATATCCACAGAAAATCTTGCTAGGATTTCAACAGTAAAGGCTTTAAACTTGTATTTTAATTTGGGAATAATTGGCATTTTTACTAGATTTAGTCTTCCAATCCATGAACATGGTATGTATGTCAGTTTATTTAAATGATTTTTTTTCTTTCATCAGCATTATGTAGCTTTCACCATAAAAAAGTACGTACATGTTTTTTCTAGATTTACACCTGAGTATTTTGGGCTTTTGAGTGACTAAACATGGTACTATATTTTAATATCTATGTTTCTGCTAATGCAGAGAAATAGTTTGTTGATCTTACAGATTTTTTTTAAAGATTTTATTTCATTATTTTTAGAAAGAGGAGAAGGGAGAGTGGCAGAGAGGGAGAGAGACAGCAATGTATGGTTGCATTTCACCTGCCTCCAGGCACAGACCTGACTGGAGACCTGGTTTGCAACCTGGTTATGTGCCCTGGCTGGGGAATTGAACCTGCAACCTTTGGGTTCGCAGGCTGGCGCCTTAACCACTGTGCTACCAGCCAGGGCTGATCTTACAGATTTTAACCTACCTTAACTCATTCATTAGCTCTAGAAGGATTTTTATAAATTCCTTGTAAGTTTTGCATATATAATTAGGTCATCTAAAAATAGGGACAATTATCTTCATTCTTTTATCTGCATGCCTTTTCTTTGCCTTGTATTATTGTGCTTCCTGGAACTTCCCATATTATATGTAATAGAAATAGTGGAAATGTATTCTTGCCATGATCCTAATCTTAGGGAAAAAGCTTTCAGTGTTTCACTATTAAGTATGATTTTAGGTATTTTTATATGTTTTTGATCACAAGCAGGAAGTTCACTGTTATTTTTATTTTTCCAAGATTTAAAAAATTATAAATTAGTATTGAACTTCTTCAAAACAATTTTCTACATTGATATAATGAACTGATTATTTTGTTTTTAAGTCTATTTTTAATTATATACTCTACGATCCAGCAATCCAACCAAAAGAAATGGAAAATGTGGGCCCACAAAAACTTACATATAAGTGTTAATAACAGTTTTATTATAATCACTAAAAGGTAATAAAAACTCAAATATCTATCAATAGATATTTGATTTTACATATTTGTATTTACATATTTGAATATGTAAATACATTGTATATTCATAAAAGGTAATTCGATGAAAGAGAATAAGCTACTGACACATACAATAACATTACTTAATCTTAAAAACACAGTAAAGTGAAAGAAGCCAGACACTGTATACTTTTTTATTCCATTTACATTAAACTATAGAAAACAGAACTATGATACATTGATAAAATCAAAATAGTAGGCAACTTATTTTAGGGTTGATTATTGGGATGGTAGTAATGTTCTCTATTTTTATGGAATACTGTTTACATGGGTTTATACAATAGAAACTATTACAACCACTCAAAATTTAAGTATTTTATCATATATAAATTATACTGCAATTTAAAAATCAAGGCTTTAAAGGCATATGGGGACTGTACAGAAGGTATATAGCTATGCAATATGAAATGTAAAGACATTTACTGAAGATACAAGGTACAAGAAATGATGTACATAGGACAATGACACTTTAGTCCCCTTCAAATTAGCCACCTTGAGACCTCACTTACACAGCTCTTCCAATCACCATTAGCTTCCCTGTTGTTGGGGCCCGCCTGGGAAAAACATAGAAACTTGGAGTCCCTCGTAGCCCAAGCTAAACCTGTACGTCCCACCTGGAAGGTCTGAAATGCTGGGTACATACATGTTTCCATGTAAAACCAGTGGCCCTGGGGGAAGGGGACTAGATTATGGGTAAATACTTTAGTTACTATCAAGTACAGCCTGTTCTCCCACCTAGCCTGATCCTCTCCTGTATCCACTGCGGGTCTGTTTTAAATTTGAATGCACATCCTGACCTGAGTGAGATCTCCCCGCCCTCTCACTTGTTTTTTCTGGCTTCCCTGTAATTAGCATTGATTGACAAGCTACATGCTTCCAAGTTTACCCCTTTCAATAAAAGACCTTAGGGTACAAAGAACTGGGCCTTTGGGCTTGAGCCACTGGCCAGATCTTCTTCCCCTTACAGAGATTTTTGGGACAGTTTTTGTTTCATCCTCGGCACCAGGGGACTTTACTGCAGGTTGGGCTCCCCCACACCCTGTGATATTTTTCTGAATCTCATTGAAATAGTCTGAAATCTCTTCCCTTTAAAAGGGGATTTTAGTTTTGGGAAAAGCCAGAAGTCGCAGGGCACCAAATCTGGGCTGTAGAGGGGCTGAGTCACCTGGGCAATTTGATGTCTTGCCAAAAAACTTTGTACAAAATGTAATGTATGAGTGGGCATGTTGTCATGATGAAGCTGCCAGTCACCCGTTGCCCATAGCTGCGGCTTTCTGAATCATCTGAATTGTTTCTGCAGAGGAATGTTCAAGCTTAATGCAGAATTTGATGCAGATTCATTACTCTATTTTCTCAGTCATTTTGAATGTGACAACCACACAGAACACATGCTCACTTAATGGCATCTATCACCCTTGTGAACTCATCATTGTTCACCCATGTGCATTCCAGTCCACTTTCCTTGGCTGCCAGGTTACATTAATGTCACTCAAACTGTTCTTGTTATATTAACAACGGCTGGACTTTTTCCAGGCAGACCTCATGTGTTTCCTTTATATTTTAAGTGATTTTATTTTTCAATATGTATAGTTGAGTTGCCTTTTATTTAAAGAAATTTTTGTTGAATTAGGGGTTTAAATATTTTTGTTTCATTTTATTTCATTCCTTGGTGACCCCTGTTTTCTGTATATATATAAAATACATGCATATACATATATCACACTTTCTTGAATCCATTTTACATCTTTTCTTATGTCTATATTACCCTTTATACTTTTTATATACCATTTATTCACCTATAGTTTATTTTCATTGGTTAGGTACTTTTTAATTTCATTATAATTTCTGATGATTTGTTTTTCTGAATCTTTCTTGACATCTGTCAGGTCTTTTCCTTATCTTTGCATTGTCACGTAATTTCTGAACTTCTCTACTTCTAATTTTTTTGTTCTTTCAGTTGTCTGCTTTCTTCATTTTTTAGCTTATTTTGAGACATTAGCCACATTTTTGTGGTGATTTTTAAAAATTCTTGTCCGAGTTTGAATAAAATATTTCTCAGAACTTGTAAAAAGAGATTTTTTTTTTTTTTTTTTTGAGAAAGCAGAAATTGATCTTTAACTATAGCACCCCTCTAGGGGTTCCTCCCCTTCTGTTTTGTGAATGACAGTTGATGACCTTTCTGTGTAGCCATGTCTGTCTGTCTGTCTGAAAGCTAAGCCTCATGCAGTAAACTTACCTACTTGAGTCTAGTGTTTCAGGACAGTGCTCTCATATTGAAAGATATCTTTTGCAGTTACAGGACTTTCGAGGATCTGTTGCCTGTGGACCCATTTCCTGTAGTATTTATCTTTTCCTTAGCCACTGTGTTCTATTGCTCTGTTCATTTTTGTTTGACTTCTGGTTGTGTTTCTTCAGAATGAGGCTCTATACTTTCAGATATTTCTGAGATCCTGTACAGTTGCCCAATAAAATAGAACTGGTATAGGTTGAATGGGTTACATAGAATATTTTGTATGTGTTGAATCAGATAATCCTACCTGGAGGGTGTACATGACCACAGCTGTATCTGTGTTCTCCATTTGCCGCCCTCCTCCCATGTAGCAGCCTGAACCACTTGGTATCTTTTTGTTTGTTGCTTATTTGTATTTTTTTTAATGTTATTGTTCAATTACAGTTGTTCTAATAAGCCACTTGGTTTTTGCATGCTCTCCTGACTATTCCTGTGTATTATCCTAAGCATGTGAAGCCCAAGATTCTGTTAACTGGAAGGTCCTTGCCTTCCAGAGGTGATTTATTTATGATATATAGAGGCCCTGTGGCTCAGAGAACTCATCAGAAATTACCTTTCATTTCCTGCAATTTCCATTGTCGAGGTCTGTTAGGTTTATATGGTGATTCCTTAACAAGTAGTACTAAAGATACTTTTGTGTTTTCTTTTCCTACCTTGGTTGCTATGTTTGTTTGTTTTTAATGGGGAGGGGGGAATTAAAACTTGCATGGCAACATCTCAAGGGCAAGCCAGAGCCCCCAAAACTAATAAATTTTATTTTATTTCCTTACTACTCTTTTTTTGTGTATAGGAATACAATTGATTTTATATATTGAACATCCTTTATTGCCAGACTCTTAATTCTAGTAATTTGTCTGTCAGTTCTCTTGTAAATAATCATATCATTTATGAATAATGAAAGTTTAATTTCTTCCTTTCAAACTTCTATTTATTTTTTGCATTCTCCTCTTCTAACATATCTAGTATAAAGTTGAATGGAAAAGATGGTAACAAATATTCTAGTTTTGTGTCTATCCAATTTTATAATGGGAATAATAATATCTACTTGATAGGATTGTTTGAGGATAAAATAACACAATCATATAACATTATTTTAGCAATGTTTGGTGCATATTGAATTGGTAATGTGATAGCCATTATTACTTTAAATGTCAATAAAACCATTCCATGTTACATTCATTGAAGTATAAATTAGGAGAAATAAAGAGCATTAAAAAATAATTAGAATATGAATAGGGACACATTCACAAATTACTATAGTATTTGGGGCTAGTCTGCACTATTTGGAATAAAATACAGATATATGTAGTGATTTCTTTAATGGATATGTTTTGCTCTATTCAAAAATTTTTAAAAAGCTAGCCACATTTAAATATTTAAAATAATAGCTAATTGTAGGACATAGTATATTGCCGTTTCCCATAAATAGTGGGAAAAGCATTTTGTAGGTGAACCTGGGTAGTGAAAGAATAGGAAAGAGGAAAAACAATCTAAATGGAAAGGAAGATTCAGCTGAAGAAACCAGAAGTGAATGCAAGGATATATTATTTAAGGACAGTCTCTGTTTATACACTCTGGGGCCAGCTTTATTGAATTATGGTACAGATGTTATTGGTATATTGTCAGACATTTGTCCTATATACTTTTTAAAAGTCATAACCTATGTGATTTTTAAAAAATCTAATATATTTACAAAATAATAAAGATTTTTAGATATTGATCCTGGTTTATAAATTTTCTAAAGTAATTGAGCCCTGCTGTTGCTTATTTCTCATGGTGTTATTTTATTTATGCTTATGGTATTTTCATCAAAATGATTTATGAAATCTCATGTTTTGGCTGAATAAATTCAGAGAGCTTTTCCTTTGCTATATCCTATAGTGATTTCCATACAGAGTCAGTTTTCCTGGGATACCAACTCTGAGAGATTTACATGCAGCAAGTTTATGGGTGTATGCTCTAAGAAGAAAAAAGGATTGAGCAGATGAACGGTTAAAATTCACTGCAGTTGCAATGCAAGTGCCTTTGGTGTTGTGCAGCCCTCTAACGCTATGATGATCTTTTATATACATCAAAAATTGGGGGTATGATGAGCTGGCCTTTGTATTTCCCCATGGACCTATCAGTGGGTATAGGCTGCCTGCAAAAGTGGAATGTGACCTTGAGTGAGGCAACTCTCTTTGACCAGAGGGCAATTCCTTGAGAAGGACTCAACTCTGAGAAATTAACAGGCCACAATGGAAGAATAAGTTCTTCATGTTAAAGGGGAAATCTGGGTGACACACTATAGGGCACTTTAAATTCCATACCTTGCCTTCCAAAATATATTTGCTTCAGATAATACTGTCAATCCCACCTGGAAACAGCCCCACCAGGTTAGTATTTGGTTTATTTTCTAAAGTGAGTTTACAGGATTAATGGAACAAACCACAACCCCACTTTTGTAGTTGATCTTGGGACAAAAGTTGATACAATATTGGGTTGGTCAAAAAGTTTGTTTGATGGCTCTAGTAACACTTAGTTGTCTTTACCGTCATTTGAAACAATTTTGTTAGGTTGTATTATAATAGCTGTCATTTCAACATGCATTTAAAAATTTATCAAAATTGGTGAATTTTTGTATAGCCATTTTAATATTGAAGATGGAAGAAAATGCACATTTTGGGCATACTGTGCTTTTATTATTTCAAGAAAGGTAAAACAGCAACCAGAATGAAAAAAAAAAAAATGCTATGACTGATCAAATGTGTCAGAAGTGGCTTGTGAAGTTTCATGGTGGGGATTTCTTGCTGGACAATGCTCCACAGTCAGGTAGAACCATTGAAATCAATAGCGATGAAATTGAGACCTTAATTGAGAACAATCAATATTATGCCATGTGGTAGATAACCAACATACTTACAAAAATCCAGATCAGTCAAGTTATTGGTGAAATTGAAAAAATGTGTGTCTTTTATTTTACGAGAAAAAAACTCCGACACACATACATATTTTGGCCAACCCAGTATTTGTCTTCATCTTATGCTTTTCATTCTATTTACATTCTCTGCTCTATTAATAATCTGTTTTGATGGCTTGCTTCCTGGGGTAATCCAGGCCCTTATACATGAGGTGTCTAAGTCACTATTCACCTTGCTTTTAAAGTGAGGATTGCCATCAAAACTGGGTAGAGAATTAGCAAAAGATTCCCCACTATTTCACATGGATGCCATACATAATCTTCCCCGGTGCCTCTGACAATCAGAGTTTTTTACCCCAGCCAGGCGCATGACTCCTTTTCCTCACTGTTGTTCTCTTGCATCAAAATGTCTAAAGTCATTAGGTGGCAGAATAGCTAAAAAGTAGTGGAACTCTTGCTTTACCCACCTGGTAGAAGCATTTCCCTCTGCAGCCCAGGACTTCTGGATACACAGAGCCAATTTGTAGGGATAGGAAAACCAATTTTCCAAATACATCACTTGGAGTGACGGTGAGGAGAGCCAGTCTTGCCTCCACTACTCTACTCTCAGACCTACTTATTCTACCTACTAGAGACCTAGGATCATATAATAGACACATATATTGGGCACTTACTGCATCATGGAAGAAGACAGCCTTGCAGAGTATCATCTCCAAGTTAGACCTCATCTGCATGTTTGAAAGCCAGAAGAGTCTGTCAGACTGACAGCTTCTCAGTGCCTTAGGACTGATAGATCTAAGCATTTGCTGACTCTTCTTTAACTATAAAGTAGGTCCTCTGTACCAATGCAGGGCATTATGGGATCTTGTGTTGGTGAACCAAACACACTTTAAGCCCTCAGTTAATGATTCTTCCAAAGCCTATAAACAGG
Organism: Noctilio leporinus; assembly: GCA_004026585.1. NCBI lineage: Eukaryota > Metazoa > Chordata > Mammalia > Chiroptera > Noctilionidae > Noctilio > Noctilio leporinus. The sequence goes on along the minus strand of PVIW01001452.1, from coordinate 7,095 downwards.
AAAGGCAATCCACATTCAGAGTGCTTCAGTTTCTGCTCAGATGAATCACTCCCACCTTTAGGATAAAGGGGGCCCAATGTAATTATCTGTTACAGATTGGACATTAGTCTTCTTAAGGCATGGTTCCATATTGGAGGATCAGTGTTACTTTGTTGCTTGTAGGTTAGGTCATTGGCTGTGGCTGAATAAGCCATCCTAGTTCACCACCGGTAAAAAATATTAATGGTTTCAAGGCCACTACATGCCAAGAGCTATCATTACATCTATTCCAATGATGAAACCCTTTAACATCTGTTTTCCAGGACCACCCCTACTTTAAATGATTATTAAATTCTTCTGATAGTAAACTCTAAAATGCACATGCAGGTCATTAATAGGTGAGTGTTCTCAGGAATAGCATCTCTAACGGAGTGAGGTTGAGGTCAGGAAGACTGGTCAGAAGTTAAACTGTAACACAGCAGCATCAAAAGCTAAACTTATTTCATGTAGAGTCCTGAAGCTGGGCTGGGCTTTCATACATGACCCAAATTGAGAATAGGGTCTGGAAGCTTTGTACTTCAGTATCAACCAGGCGTGAGATAAGGTGGCCCCTGGAGGTGAGCATAATCATAAGCAAGGCAGCTCACTTTGAGGGCCATTCCAGCAAGGGCCTTGGCTATGAGCTATCAATAGGCAGCACTTCTGGTGGCTGGTTAATGATCAGCACCTCAGCCTTAAAGGGGCACCTTGGCAGTGCCCATAGCATCACTACCATCTGACTTCTTGAATGCCTCAGTTGAATTTACTTATGCCAAATACATGTTTGTCACCCTGATATTATGTACAGAAATAAATTTGTACTGGAATAAATTAATAATTGTTTTCAGTTGGCATGTAGGATATATTACAAAAATATAATTTCCACATAAATATGATACTATTAATGCACCAACAATAAATAAGACACATGATTTTGTGAGTTGTTGGGATAGATTTTTAACATTCATCATATTGACTTACCTTATAATACCTTGTAGCCTTGTACTTGCAAGGCACATCTCTGCTAAGATTTATGTTTTATAGTCATTGACCAGGAAGAACCCTAAGGAGACCACATGGGCATCCAATCTAAGACCATGGCCTCATTAGCACTCTAAATACCTGAGCTAAATAGTCACAGACTTGCACAGTAATTTGATGAAGATAAACTAACTATTTGATTAAGATATAATATATAAGCCAAATATAATATACAGCTTGATTTATTATGCTGTCTTGGGCTAAATGCAATTTTACTCTTAAGTAAGAAAATATTTTTAGGAGTAAAATAATTTAACTTTTTAATCCATCAACCCTAAACTTAAGCTAAGAATTAGTCATTTTAGCCTGAAAGTGATGTTTAAAAATCAGAAGGAACTAATATGTATGATGAAAGGTAACTATTCCTGGTGCTTGCCAATCATCACTTGACTTTTTTTTTTTTTATCTTTTGGAAAAGTTAATACATATGAAACTCTCATTCAAAGGTCATTTTAATACTAAATGTATGTTAAAATTTATCAAATTTTTGTCATAATTTTAACATATTTCCCAAAGCTCTGTCTACTGAAAATACTACATTTGATCAAATAGTATCAGTCTTACAAATAATATAACTAGTTAATGGCCATTCACGGTCTGGTGAATTTTCTTAAGGTATATTCCTTAAGAAATAATGAATACATCTTGTATAAAGCAGTTCTTGTATAATAATACAAAAAGGGCTTGCCATGGCTAATACTTTTGGTTGGCATCCCTCTGCAATCATTATTTCCAATAAAAATGATTGACTAAGTGGCTGACACAAGGAGTAAAATGCAGTTCATTGCTATCACCATTGTTGGACTAGCCCATAGGCATTGCAGCTAAGGCTTGTTATGTGAAAACGGATATGCTTCGCCAGAAAAATATTAGTAACAGTAAAATCACCTTGCAGTCATCCAGGAATGTTCATTTCAAAAGTAGGTAGAAACACCAATCTTTTCCAGGTTATAGAAGTAGTTTCATTACAGGGTTAGCATTTACACCCACCCAGCTCTCCAAACAGTCTGTTAAATAATACATTTAATTAAATGATGTTAATAACTATATTTATAGAAAACTGTATAGGAAATTAAGATAATAAATCAAAATGTCTTAGAATTCAAAAGGAAATACAGAGTAACAAATGTCAGCCGAAAAAACTCAATTAAATCCAGTCCAGGTCAATATACAAATTTATTTATAATTCTTGGCTCCTCTGAGAAATTACTTGACCATTATTTTTTGCCTTTCGATATATTTCTAACTTTATTTTTGTTATTGGCACTACTTCAGATATCCCCATCTTTTCCCACCTCCATCCAGTCACTTCACCATCCCCCATCTTGCCATCACCATGCTGTTATCTATTGAAAACCTCTATATTAATATTCGTTTTATATTGCTGTATAACAAATTACTATCATCTTAGAGGCTTAAAAAAACAACTGTTTATTCTCTGTTCTTTATGACAGAAGTCCAGGTGGGCTTGGCTGAGTACTGTACTTAGGGTCTAATAAGACAAAAATCAAAATAATGACTTTACTGTTCTTGTCTGGGACCCAAGGCATGTGGATAGAGAGGGGAGGACCATTGACTTCCAACAACTAATGCTGAAGGAGACAGGTTTTTATTCACAGGGTTTCAACCTGGGGTTGGGGTTAGGGGCAGCACTGAGAGCACTCCTTCTCAGGGACCTCCTCTCCTATGAGACCCAGCATTTCCTTTGCTCTCAAAGACTCTAAATCAAAACCATGCCCAGAAGTTCACCATTTCCTTATCTGTTCATAAACTAGCTGTGCATATAGTTCTTCATCCCTCTGGATTGTGCACTTGGGGCGTTTCATAACTCGCTACCTACTCACCACAGCTCCCTCCTTCAGGATCTGGTGGCGGAGGTGGGGTGGAGCATTGTGCTCAGCCTCCATATAGTGGTTGAGGAAAACACGTGCTGTTACACTGGATCATGGTGGTGTCCAGGAAGATACAAGTCCCAAGAGAGTGGCTTCTCCATACAACTCTCAGAGAAGCAGAAGTAGCTTCTTCCTCACTACAGACAGCATGGCTTCTCCCCTTTTCTTTCAGCTGCCCTCATTTAAATGCTCAGCCTAGAACTTTCTATGTGACCACATACCTGGCACTTCTTACGATGGGCCATTTTTGCCAGTTCCCCCATGTCTTTTACCTTCTTTCAGCTGTCATCTTTAGTCAGGGCAAGTTCCCAGTGACACAGGGGCAACCAGGGTGGGCATCCACCTTCCCAGCCTGTCATGGCCCTCTATACAGTATATTCTTTAGGTCAAGTACACCTTTTGCCCTGGGCAGCAGTCTTTCCTTCAGGAAAGGCAACTGGTATGCAAAGTATCTAAAACACCATACCTTTTCTTTCCCCCAATCAAGGGTTGTGAGTATGCTCAGCTATTTTTGGGGACCCCAGCTCTGCACCAGTTACAACAGGACTGAGGTTTTCATTCCTTGCTGTCTGTCAGCCTGGGATGGTTTTCAGCTTCAAGTGCTTTTTAATCTCTGGCTTCCATTTCTGCCACCAGCCAGAAAAAAGTTACCTGCTTTAAGACTCTAAGACTCATGTGATTAGATTAGGCCCACCTGGATAACTGCCCTGTTTTAGGTTAACCTGGATAATGTCCCTGTTTTCTATGACATAACACAGTCACAAAAGGGATAAATTTTATTATATTCACAAGTTCCAAGCATTTAGGGGGCAATCATTCTGCCTACCACAATTAAGAAATGAAATTAACTAATTTTTAAAAACTGCTAAAGTGTTAAAAATACTGCTTGATTAATGTTTCATTCATAAATCAAAGTTTACACTTAAAACCTGAGGACTTAATTTAAAAAGGAAGCCTGTAACTTTACATTTTTGTCCTCAAAAACTGTAAGTGAAATCTAAGGGTCAATATTACTATTTTTAGAATATCTCTTGCATAGCCAAAAGATGCCCAGCTTAAAACTGAATTATGCTTTGTATTGAACCAGGGTACTTGTAAGAGATTTTTACCTTTTAAACTGATTTAAAAATAAAATAATTCCTATGTTCCATGGTGATTTACTTTAACTCTTTTGAGGATAACCATTCTCTATTCAATGCTTGTCTTATGTAGTAATCCTTCAAATACAGATATTCAATTAATTAAAAGTCCAATAATTTTAAGTTTTTCTCTGTTGAGTGAGTTGTTAACATTTAGTTTTGAATATATAGTTATCTTTTAAGAGGTTTCATTTTACTGGGCTTCTTAGCACATGAGAATACTTGAGCCCAAAATACCAATCTAGCAAGCAGTATACACCAGATAGGGTGTGACTAAGCTTTTCCTATTAACAGTATCCAACCAAGAAGATAGGTATTCACAAGACAGATATCACATGAAATATTGGTAAATGTCTATACCATTACTAACTTAAGGAGAAGAAAATGACCCAGTAAAAATTTTGATGGAAATCTTCTTATCCAAAAGTAAGTTAGGAAATTACATTGTTGTAGCAGATTTAAATGTTTGGGAGAGCTTCATATGCAGCCCAATCTTACAATCTGGTGTCACACAAAGGACTCAAGGGGAATCAAATTTACTGAATGGGTCAGTTGAAGGCAAGACCCCCCCAAAATGTATTTTGACTTGCATCTGTATTTGGATTAAAAAAAAAGGTATTATTCATTATTTTTCAGAGAGAAGGGCAGGCAGGGAGGAAGAAAGGGAGAGAAACATCAACGTATGGTTGCCTTTCACCTGCCTCCAGCCACAGACCTGGCTGGAGACCTGGCTTGCAACCTGGTTATGTGCCCTGGTTGGGAATCGAACCAGCGACCTTTGGGTTCTTCGCAGGCTGGCACCAATCCACTGAGCCACCAGCCAGGGCTTATTTGGATGTTTTTAAACCAAACAAGTAGACATTTAAAAAAGTTATATTGATAGATTTGCTATACCCCCCAATTAGGATAACTTACGTATACCAAGGCTATTTACTTGGTAAAGTTGCTTTGAATCTAAGATGAAAGCTAGTAGTATAGAAAAACTAAATAGAGATTAAAACCTTTCTGGAAAGGAAACTGGTTATTTTTCGAATTCCAAAACGAAAAAAATAGACTATGCTTACTCAATCAAAATTCTTAACCACTGAATATCTACCATATCATAGTGAATCATATTTACATAAGTTTTGAAAATGTCATTAAATTTCTACTTTTGACCTTTTGGAAGTCCACATTTTTCTTATCTTAATATTCTTAATATTTCCATAATATTTTTCTATTTTACCCAGACATAGATGTTTTACATTTCCAATGCAATGTCTAACACAATGTACTTTTTTCTTATTCATAGGATCCTTAAATTGAATCTAAGATTGTAAGGCACATCATCTGATTCAGTTCTTCCTCCATGGATCATCAGAAATCTTTTACTTCCTTTCAATATAATACTAAATTGCTTTTCTATTTCATTGAATGTGGAAAAGGTTTTGGTATTTCTCTAGGGAAAAAAGAGACTCATAAGAAAGGTTAGCAATTATTTACATTTACATATTAAAGAAAACAAAGTATTAGGACGTGCATAGGTTGCAGTAGCGGATGACCCTCCCATACATATTCTCTACTAACAGAACCCCACTTTTTTGTTCAGATATTCGGGTGCTCACCAGAGCACTCAGGGAGGTCTGATCTCTCAGGTCCAGGGAATGAATTACAGGTGCTTTACAACAACCACAATAATTCCAATTCTCTTTGCTAGTGATTGGGTTCAGAAAAGTAGGCATGAGACAGTTTTAGCTAATGAGATGTATAAAAGCCTGCTGAGTGCTTCTGGGATTTTCTTTTCCCCACTGAAAGAACAAAGTGTTACGGAAGGAAGAGACCAGTGTCTGCTCAACACCTCTCTGACTGCAGGTGTGGCCAGTGGGAGGACATGAAAGAAAACCCCACAAGTATAGATCGAGAGCATGGCAGCATGAAGCCATTGAGCCAACAGTAGCCCACTTCCAGACTTCATATATAAGAAAAGATTTTAAAACCCTGTATATAAACTACGTGTAGTTCAATAATATGTTACTTGCAACCAAAGCAACTCTAAAGGAAGCAGCTGCTTTTTGTTTTGCTTTCATTTTTATCCAATTTACCAAAAGTAATCTTGAGGTTAGTAGATCTGAGCCCTGCATTTGAGATACTAGAGGAAAACTTTAGTCAACTGAAGGGAGGAAAGTAGTGCTTCAAAGATGGGGAAAATACTATGGAGTTTTAATTAGTTACTAAATATTCACAGATGTATTAGCATCTCTAAATGAATATTTGCAATCCATAAAGTATTGAAGCACCTAGTTTAGATTACTGTAGGGAAAATATATATTTGTGCTTACATGTGGCTACTGAGTTGAACTTTGCTTCATGGATTTGTCTATATTAGCTAAAATTGCTCTTTTCAGTGAGATCCCCCCTACAGCCTTAGGGCTGTAGGATTATACATATTTTCATATAAAATATTTTGCATCAGTAAAAAAACATTAGGCATGTATGGGTATCTTCATGCTGAATGAGTATCATTGTTTATTCAAAGAGAATTATTTTCCACATTTTGCATCAAAAAGAAAGAATATTTTGGGGGATACTGCTTTTATTTGGAGTTGCATAAAATTCAATCATCATGTTTCTATGTTCATTAAAATTATGCCCCTTGAGCTCCACCAAAAACTTACTCGACCTAATAAGCAAATTTAGCAAAGTAGCTGGGTATAAAGTCAATATCCAGAAATCAAAAGCATTTTTGTATACCAATAATGAAACAACAGAAAAAGAAGCGAAAAAACAAATCCCATTTACCATAGCAACGAGAAAAATAAAGTACCTGGGAATCAACTTAACTAAGGAGGTAAAAGACCTGTACTCAGAAAACTACAGAACAATGAAGAAAGAAATCAAGGAAGACACAAATAAATGGAAGCATATACCATGTTCGTGGATGGGAAGAATTAACATCATTAAAATGTCCATACTACCCAAAGCAATCTACATATTCAATGCAATCCCAATTAAAATACCAATGACAG